>OU974070.1:17881392-18148892 GCA_918843875.1 Diadumene lineata | reverse complement strand
GTACCAGGAAAATGGTGTCTGACCTTAAAGACAGATACCATCAGGTAGGCATTAATTTCCTTTTCCTATTTTTGGTTGGATAAGCAGGGGTGCTGGATTGATGTTGGATTTCAGTCCTGACAGGAACCAATGTTTAATGTTTAGAATTTATTTGCCCTTGGAAAGTTTTTTTGTTGTGGTAATCGTTATATGTCATGAATCTTTAAACTAATTAATGAAATGAATTTTATAACGTTTATAATTATAAGGGCATTAAGCTGTAGACCAGTGAGTTTTTCTCTAGATGTCCTTTGTTTGGAAATCCATTTTTACCATTAATTATATATTTATTTATATGTCTCATTCAAAGCTTCTTTAATCTACACTCACATGATGACAGTATGGCAGAAAACTCACATTGTGATAATTTAAATTATTTTCAATGGTAAAAATGAACCCTTCTCCAAATTTTGTCACAAAATTACTAAGAATGTTCTGACTATAATAGCTGTATCTAACAGTGCAAATGTCTTTTGTTCTCAAAAGATGATGTCATAATACACAATATGAATCGACACCAAAGTTGCTCTCAGAAAGTGATGCTAACATATGACTCAAAATCTAGTTTCCACAGCACTTACCTTTTTGTTTTAGTATCCATCCATCTATGGTCCCCTGTTTGAAGCCATCGGTGGAGTGACAAATGAGGCTTTACAGGTAATGAAGACATGGACGCACAATAGAGGTATGTACTAAGAACAGATGCGTCTTCGTTAAGCACATGAGGAGGTTGGCAAAGTTATTGGTCCGAAGGCGGTTGTACAAAGCATGGATAAAGTCATCCACTGGATAAGCTATCCACCCCAGAGAATTTCTTTACAATGTATCCAGTGGATACCGATTTAACCGGTGGATAGGGCTATTAAAGCTTCATACAAATTGCCCCAGGCTTTCCAAACATGTTCTATATCTTATAAGGCAAAAATGATATGATATAGTCCTCCCTATTTTTTGCAATGCTAGTTTATAAGTTTGTTTAGGGTGACATGGCAGATGGAGTGATGAGAGCACCTGCCTTTCACTGCTCTGACCCAGGTTTGATTCACAGATTGGTCTGGTTGATATGTGAACTGAATTTATTTATGTGTTGTTTCTCTCTCATGCCATGATGTGTTTCGTCCAGGCTCTTTAGTTTTCCTCCCTCGGTAAAAATCAACACTGTGAGAAGCAACGTAAGAGTTGAAAAATAAATTTAGAGGTAGTAAGTGTCTGCAAACAAAAACCACTATGTGGATGTGCTGCATTAAAAAGATTAGTTTTATTATTATTATTCAGACATTAAAAACAATAACACTTTTTTTGATACAGATGAAATTGCTGGTGTCAAAAAGACAAGTGTCTCAAGATTGGATGTATGTGAGCAAGAATTAGTCTAATTGATATTATCCTTCATTCTATTGACAGAGATTTTCATCCATCAATATTATTTTTTCTCTTCTTTTGACTTTCCAATGATAAATGAGGGACAGATCCAGAGGTGTAGTGCAGGGGGTGCATAACCACCCCCCTCCCCCCTGACCCATTCTTGGTAGCATACAAGCAAGTACTACTAACTGCCAGATTTTCACAAGCATACTTAATTTGGTAATCTCCAAAGTGATTAAGAATTCGAATATAAAAACGAATTTGCTACAAATACTGTCTGGTAGCTGGCATGAAATCAAATAGCTTATATTATTACTGGATTATGTGCTTATAGGAATTGGTTGACATGAACCATAATCTGCTGTCAGTAATTGGTGTGAGTCATCCAGCTTTAGATCAAGTACGTCAAATCACTGCCAAGTATGGCTTACATTCCAAGATGACTGGTGCTGGTGGGGGTGGATGTGCATTCACATTGTTGCATGAAGGTATAAATCATTTTGTGTAAATCATAGACATACATGTAGGTAACTAGCGATAAAACTAATGAGCTGCGTCGGTGTTTCTAATGAAACAGTTGTGGTAAGTTTTACACCTTAAAAAGAAGAAATTCCTTAGTACTGACATTTCGGACGTTAGTCCAAGTCGGAGTAAAGAAGGACTAACGTCCGAAACGTCATTAAGCACTTTTTACAGTGTTAAACTTACATTTTTACCACAACTAAATCATGAGCAGTTTAGTTTAGTTTAGTTAAGTGCACTGGTTTCCAAAATGAAATTATGAGTGAGCACTCAGTCTTTGCTCTTTCCATCATGCTTCTTTAAACACGTCAGATAAAGATTAAGTCAATAATGCTGATTTTGTTTTGGTTTTTCTAAGCAATGAAAATTATTAGTGTGACGTACCACCGGTTGGTTTAGTTGTAAGAGCACCAGACTGCTGTGTGTGAGGTCACTGCTGGTTCGATGCCTCTGGCTTGATCACCTCTCAAGGTCAAAATTGAGAAGCAATTGCTGCGTTTGCGATCAAATTCTAGAATAGTAGAACTTTGTGTAGTTTATAAAAGTAGTATATGCCCTTTGTATCACATTGTCAATGAGGATGTATTTCCGTTCTTGCAAGGTGGTGACCCCAGCATCAGACTTGGCTGGTCTATGGCAGCGTTTACACGAAGCCGGCTAAAAAAATAGCCGTTTACATAGGGTTTTCGTGTAAACGCTTATCGTTTTCGCGTCGTTTTCGGTAGCTTGAAGAGCGTCTGTAAGCATTTTGGTGACTAAATGTTGGAATTACTCTCTCCTTATGGCTGAGCCATAGTAATGACTTCAGCGTTTTCGAAAATAGCCGGCTAAAGCGCATAGCCGTCGTTTACGAAAATATCCACTCTGAGAGGCGTTTTCTAAAATAGCCGGCTAAGTAGCGTTTTCGTGTAAACGGTAGGCCAAAACGGATAAAAAATGTGCGTTTACGAAAATAGCCGGCTTCGTGTAAACGCTGCCTATAAGTGTGTTGATTGGCATCCATTGGTTTCTTTTCACGCGTGTGGATTCCCTAAGGAGAACTATGTTTACTGCAAGTTCAGTGCAGTTTTAGAACAGTGGCCAGTTATTCCTATCGTTCATGCTGCTTTATTTATGTTACTTATTTGTGGTAGATCTCCATACTTCTCGGTTAAAAAGGACAGTAAAAACTCCTAGCACTACATGAGAGGGATAAACGTTTGATATAAGTGCAGTACTATTTTCCAGAAGCTGAAGGGAATTTGACGTTATACATAAACATTATATCATATTTTAGAGTTGTTTTCGAATGAGTGGGAAACGGTACGGTTACGATACCGCTACGATATGGTAGATTATTTGATTTTTTTCTTAAAAACTACAGCTACGATATGATACAGTACTGTTTCCCACTCATACGAAAACGACTGTATTAGTCTGAAGAGTCGTTTTTGTATTAGTGGGAAACGGTACGATACCGCTACGATACAGGAATTTCCAATGTTTTCTGAGAAATTACGGCTACGATACGATACGGTAGTGTTTCCCACTCAGAAACGATTCTATTTTGTAATATATATGCATGTAAGTCTTGCTTACTTTGTATGCGAATATATCTTGTTATTTATTTTGCCTTCGTTGTTTTGTTCAGATACAAGCAGTGATGACGTGTTTAAGGTTTGCGAGGAACTAAAGAAGCAAGGGTTTCTAGTATGGCAAACAGGCTTGGCTGGACCAGGTGTATTGGTGCATGATATTCAAGAGTCAATGGAATAGTCCAATATTATCAATGAACTTTCTTTGTGTTTGTGAGATGCACATGTACATGTTAGTACATGTTATAATGCCAGATCCATGACATGACACAGATGAGTAAATAAAACTATTAAATTGTACATAGCCGTGTGTAAAGGTGTATGATAGTCTTTTGGGATGTAACAAATCATAGACTAACTCTCAGTTTAACTCTCTCGCGCCTCTCATATTTTCTCTTCTCTAATTCCCTTTTCATCTCTTCCCGTCCTTGTGCTCTCCTCTCACACGTCTTGTATGTAATAAGCTTCAGTGTATCGGAACCATATCAAAAACAAATTGCATTATAAATAGTCCATTTTCAAGTACAGTCAAATCCAGCCTTGAAAAATCGTATACTTTATTTAAATTTCACTTCAATCTAATGATTTCAATGGTTTGTAGCGGTGTACACTATTGATAACGTTAATGTAAAAAAATGTAAGTAAAACAAATTACAATATACATTAACGCTCTTTATATGATACATTCATGTAATTATTGGGGGTGGGGCCCCTTTCCTCACTACGGGCAAAACACAGAAGAAAAACACAAAAGTATCGTGTAATAATGAAGTGTGATCTCTGACAGGCTAAACAAAAATAATAGGCGAAGATATATTGCTTGAATTTCAATACATTTTTCTTACAACATTTTCCCAAGTCGAAGATTTGCATTTGTTTTAGTAGAAACACTAAACAGCTTTGATTGTTTAAGTGCTTAGTTACGACCAGGACACATTAGTTTGTGGTGGAGCGGGAATGTACGATAATCGGTATAAACTATTTGTATCTAATATACGTTGATTTGGTCCTGGTTTTAAACGGTAGGGATTTAACGTGCCCACAAATTCCTCAACGGCGCTGCTTGAAAGTTGTACTTCCTTTTCTCTATACTTTTGAACTCTATCTTGGTCTATGAGCGGCTGTCTTGATGGTTTTTCAACTAGCCATTTTTGAATTCCAACTAGTTCAAGAGCGTGTTCATGGGCTTTTTCAACATGGTTTGGAGGCCGAAGTGCGGTTATTCGAGGAGGAGCGCTGCGGGCTCGTTCTCGTCCGTAAGTACAGAAGTACGATACCTTCTCCCACATCTTACATCGCACTTCTAGAACTTTTGATGCTTTGGTGTGCAAACCAGGGCGAAAGGAATATTCTTTAAGATAAGGAACTTCATAGTTTTTGTTCCAATGTTTGAGTTTCATAGACGGTTGAGGTGTTAAAGATTTCCCCCTTTCTTCATCTTGGGTTGTCAGTTTCAATCTGGCGAAACTCAACTCTGTCATTTTGTACCGATTCGATTTAAAATTACCCACAATATTCTCTTGGTTCTTTGCAATATTTACACTTTGTTTAAGTCTATCGTGGAAGTTTTTAGCGATAATTTTTTGTTGACTTTCAATATCTATCACTTGAACGTTTATTTGTTTGTCCAACCGTTCGAGATGCTTGTGCAGTTCGCGTTGTTCCATTGCATTTGCTCCAAGTTTACCAATTTTCAGCTTAGTTTTGTCCCCCATGTTAGAAAACAAATCTTTTTTTCAAGGCGAATATATTCACTTGATATTAACAAGAGATCCTGTAGTAGCTATTGAGCTCTATTGAAGTGGAATAAGTGTCGCTTTAGGTGAAGCATTAGTTTACACAGAAGATTTTTATCTCACTAAGTTGTTGACATTTTCACCGGTTTGTTTCCATGAAAACTCAATCATTTCCATTTACAATTACTGTCGAAGTTTAGTTCATTTGACGTCATTCTTAAAACAATCCAATCATTGCTGGGATGTATAGCAAAATTAACACCAATGAATTACAAACGATATGCAAATAACTCGACCTGTAACAGGTGCAAACTGGACTGAGAGCGAAGAAGTTCCTGAGTCTAGCAGAGCGAAACAATTCACGCTAACGCAAATAGAAAAAATCTTGAAATGTAATTACGAATGTTCTTTTTAAAACAATTCAGAAGCTTCTTGATCTTTACGCATTGTCTTTTTTATGCAGAGGAAATACTTCTCTTGTCGGAACGTTTGACAGTGAAAACATGTGTAAAGCTGTAGAGCCACTGTTGGTCCATTTGTGTATGGATATGAATTTGTATTATGTTTTTAAGTCATTTTTATACCGAAACCCCGCCAGCGTAAGGAAGAAAATATTCAAGATTCAATACTTTCTACATTTTCCATGACTCAAACAATTACTGTTTCAATAATTGCTCATTTATCAATTTTATTTACATGTGTTCAAGTAAGCTGTCTAAACATATAGAAATCTCATTTTATCAACCAAAACGTATTTTTTTACATAATATTCTTTAGATATTTTTGTGACAAAATAACACATTTCATGCAATTATATGTCTGCACGTTTTGGTAACTACGATTTGTTACAGCAATTTAGCAAGCAAATTTTACACATTTCTTGTTCCTCTTACATACTCAGTGCAACCTCCCCTCCACTCCATGTCAATATTGTCTCTGATTCACACACTAGCTGGGACAATTACAATTGACATCACCATTGAAACAGAGGAAAGAGGATCTACATGGGAATATATCAGCAATTTGTGCATCCAAATAATCACAAAAAATCGTGCGAATATTTCACTGTGAATTCGAAAAATTTCTTCAGTTATGTAATTTTTCTTGTGACACTAAGCTTTAGAGGGAGAAATCAAATTAGTGCGTCCTACTTTGCGCTTTTCTTTCTCTTTTAAATAATTGCAATATCTTGAATTTCAGTAAAATACAATAGTTTCTTATTTCATGGTGTTTGTACATGCATGCTGTTCAAACAAAACCTGACCAACATCCTTCTGTTTGAACTTTGATGTTCGTAGCTCATGCGTTTTGAACATTTATGAAAAGCGGATCTTGATCTCAAAGAGATCAGTTTTGATAAATTCTATAAATGACAAGATCCATTTTTCTTCGTCGTCGAAAAAAATTACTCTGAAACTTCACAGAGGACGTTTTCTGATAAACTGCAAGATCTTGATTCCTTTTCAAATGATTTACCATCTGGGCAGGCCTGGTATGTCGTCCAGCCAGACTTACATTCGATATACCCTCTGCAGGTTATCGGAGTTGAGTAGTGGCCATCAGGCTTAGTAGCGCAGTACTGGTAACGAGAGACTGAAACAAAGCATTAGGTTTAAAAAGTTTAGGATGGTTCAGGCTCATTTTTTTAAATCAAGCTCTTAGTGAGACTGTTTACGCGATTCCGGCAAGCTTTTTACAAGGTTCGACCCAGATCCTTTGGGTTTAAACAATAGATTGTTTGAACTTAAGTAAGCAAGTAAAAAATATATGAGTGAATAAAGAAAACACTGACTGAAATAAGGACGAACCAAAAAGAACTGAAAAAGTAAAAAAAAAGGAAAGTGTGTAAAAAGGTAAGTTAATTACTCACGCGATAGGTCACAGCTCTGTGGACAGTTGTTCAACATCCAAGCCCAGTTTTGAACACTACTGCATTTGCCCTGAGCTGACCAAGCAGGACACCATATTTCTTTATCATATACTGTTAGTAAAATATTGAAATTACATCACTAAGATAAATTGACATAAATTGAAACAGATGCAAATAAGGAGTTGTGGCGAAATAGAAGAATCCCCCTAGGGCACCTCCACCAAACATGAAAAGTAATTAAAATATACTGGTTTAGTTCTGATGCAGCTATCTTATTGGATGTTTTTAGGCAAAGAAACACCCGCGCCTGCAAAACCAATTTCATAAACTGTTTCTTTTATTTTTTTGTTTTGTCATACAGCTTCCAAAAGTGTAATAAGGCTTGGTATTTGCACTGTGATTTTACCATATATGGGAAAATGATGTAAACCCGCCATCTTTGAATTATATCATCGATTTCTTTGCACCAAGGCGAGGTGTTGCTTGGGTAAACAAACAAGGCAGCTTCAAGTACCTACTAAAGAACGAAAGATTTTTTGTAATGAAAACCCAAACTTCTATCCCTAAATTCAATTCTTTTATTAAACTATTTGCAGAGCTTATTAGGAAATGCCTCGTTTTGATGCATAATCAATGCCGTATTTCCAGTGTGGCGGATCCGTGTTTAAAGATAAGATGTCAGTACCTTTACATAGACCACAGCTTCTTCTGCATTTGGTCAACATTTTTTCCGGTTCAGTAATACAATGGTCTTGGAGAGCCAGTTCTGGACAAGTTTCAAGGAGATCCTGGCAAACTGAAAGAAGAAAACTTGATAAATTCACGCTTTTCATGATTGGAAGGCCAATAGTCAATAGATGCCGTGGCTCAGAATTATACGACTACTTTTAGGTGCTTGCGACTGATTGAAAAACGAATTTGATACAACAGCGGTGCCGTGTTGTAATGCGGACTAAATCTGTCGCGCACCGTCTGTAAATCGGTCTTGAGATGTAGTTCTGGGAGTATAGCGATACTTCATGCTTATAAACAAACTAATTGTTATGCTAATATGCCAACCAGAACTACAATAAGCTCTATTGAAATAACGGCCAATCACTGTCTGGTTGGCACATGAATAACAAAGGATTACGTCAGCTCAAGTATCGCTATAGTAGTTTTTAGTCGTCTATTCAACTTTGCAACTTTGACTGGATTTTGTTTTATTTGTGTGACATCAACCGTTGATCCACCGAGGCGGCATCATTACGCGAAAAAAACAAAATCCAGTCAGAGGCACGCGGTCGCGATGCAACGATATTAGCTGTAACACGACTAAGTTCTAAGATATTTTGCATCGTAGAGTGTTTTTACCACACCCGTTAAACACATTGTGATGTATTTGAATTTAAGTGTTTTAAACCAAGATAAATCAAAAGAAAGATGCATTATAAACTGTAACAAGCTCTTGTGCAGGTTTTATACGGTGCCGGAATGGAACATATTGTATCCAATTTATTACGAAATTAAAGTCTCCCTCATCGGTAAGACGCCAGCTCTTTGTTACGATGTAAACGAAATTGAGGGATTTAACAGTTATTGGTAGTACCTTCACATTGGTTACAACTACTTTTACAATTTTTCTGCATCCATGCTTTGTTTGTTTCGCATTCCATCTTAACCGCCCACAGTGGACATTGATCGTCACTATCTTCGCAGGTTGATTCTGAGTAGAAACGTAAATATGCATGTCAAAAATGGACAAATATACGCAATTGTGAACATACTTTATACAACTGACAAAATGTGGGCTCCCAATCCTTATTTCCGAATCAGATTGAATTGGAGCTTACCTCGATTGTTGGCAACACAGGTCAACCTTATCTTCAAAATTGCTTGTCGACATACAGTTATGCTTGTTGTTGGCAAATAAAAAATATCAATATATGTTTAACTCACCTCTAGGACGCTGGGGAGGTGGTACCTTCTGAGGAGCAGGAACAGGAGAAGGAGGACTGGGACCTGGAACAGGTCCGGGCCCAGGTGATGGCTCGGGACTTCCTCCAGGACTTACAGGAGGTGGGGGAACAGTAGGATTTACTGGTTGAGTGCCTGTGCCATCATCTAGACAATAAACGATGTTGAGACTAAATACAGACTTTAAGAAAATGTGTAGAATGCAAATTACTACAATTACTACAGTAATTAGCACTAGATTGGAATGCAGCGAGCAATCAAAGCTTGAACGTGTTTGTTACACAAATTGTTGCTTCCTGTAGAAGCTGGTTATACGCAGCTCAGAAATCGATGTTGCACTCTCTCTATCTTTCACTCTTTCTGCCACATTGACTCCTTTTAATAGGTATTTATTTACAGCTAACACACCAGCTGCACAGTGTAAAAGTCGGAACAAGGATGTAAAAATACTAAGAGTCAAGCTCAGAATCTCTCGCACCGACTCTCACACCGTCCGTCAGCTAAAAGATGGCATCAAATTTTGCCGAGAATGGAACCTTGACTTGGCACTTTGATGCCTCAAAGTTGAAGTGTTTCAAAAATAGCGACTGATAGCTTCGCCAAAGCAGTTATCGTACCAATACTTACTGCAAATGCCACATGTTGCAGGACATTTCTCCTGCATGAACGATTGATCACATCGTCTTCCCTTGTTCAAATAGTCCTTGCACTGAAACTTGGACTGATCTTCACATTTCTCTATAGTAAGTGAATGGAAAAGGAAGAAGTGAAGAATTATCGACTGAGTTAATGGGATAATGGACAAATAAACTGAATGAATGGATGAATGAATGAATAAAGTAAGAGACTGACAGACAGACAGACAGAGAAATAGATAAAAAATAAATAGATAACATATATGAATAAATAAACAAGCAAACGAACGAACGAACGAGTGAATGAATGAATGAATGAATGAATGAATGAATGAATGACTGAATGAACGCTTGAGTGAGTGTGTGCTTGAGTGAATAGATAGATGTATCATTGGATGGATGACGGATTGGATGCATGAATTATCCTCTTTTACCTGAGCAATCAGGAGGTCGATAGCCGTTTGGACATTTACAGATACAGCGACCTTTATCAAGAGTGCCTCTCTTGCATTGTAGCGGACATTCTGTTTGATAAACCAATAAATATCAAGCAATTAGCTAACGGCTATTATTGAGTACCGAAATGATAGCTTACCACAGAGATTGCACATTCTAGGACAAAATTTCTTCATCTTTTCGGCGTCTGTCGCACACATATCTTTAGTTAAAGATTTTCCGCATGCCAGACTGTGATCCTTGCACTCCCCTGATAACAAAAGAAACAAAACAGAAGATCGTGTTATCCGTTTATAATTGTTAAGGAAGTTATCTTAAAAATTAATATCTTGAAGTATGCCCATTTATAAAAAACTCAAAGATCCTCAAAGTGTTACCCAAATAGCTTAAGAATTAGAAGCGTCCAATTGTAGCATGGTTAAATGGAAACACCTGGCATTAGTGGCCAAAACGTCAAATTCTACAACTCATCGTGTTAAGCAATGACCTTTTCCATTGAAAAAGACAGGGAATTTTTGATTGATACTTAACGTTACTTACTGCAAAGATTATTGTAACACCAGCCAAAACCAGACGCACATTTGGAACACGGTTTGCCAAGCTTGTAAGGGTACTCGCCAATAACATTCCCTCTAAAAAGGAAAACCAATGTTCAGAATTGCAGAAATCCGATACATATATAGATTCCGATGAGAAATGTGTCGGAAATGATCAAAAGTGAGGTCGGTCTATCTCTCAAAAAAGTCGCAAGCTAAATGTACCACTGTGACTAAAGCAAATACCTGAAAAACCTAACTTTGCTTAATAAATAGCTCCGAATCTTAAAAGAATCAGGATCAGTTGTAAAACTCGAGGGTTTAACAATCAGCAAAATATCTGTGCTAGTGCTACGTACGTTGCAGCGTAGTCGCAACCAACAATTGTTTCTCCAGGATTTTCTGGTGGGTGGTATCCTCGATCAAAATTCTTGTTGCACCATGTCATACCACAGCCAACGTTCTTGCTTAACGCCCAAGCTAACTGAAAATACAAACTTATTTGCATGAGTATACTCCACGTGAAAAGTATGCTGCATTTCAGCACCATATAAGATATATTTTGATACTGTGTAATGAATCCGGCTACAACTCAATTTTCCAGATCTCCCTTGCCGAACACGCAGCACAACTATAGTCAATTTGAGTCTCTGCCCTATGGCATACTTGAGACGTATTGTCATTGTTATATGTGACCTGTCGAGCGAGCTTGGAAAAGATATATTGGTTATTTTGGTTTAAATGTCATTTTAAAACATCAAGCCGAGCAAAACATGGCTTGCTCTGCAGGTATTTCTGTAGTGCATCCAAAGGCTTCCACTGTAGGCTTATGCTATGACGAGAAGAGGATTAGATAGAGTGCATAGGTCTGAGCTATGACAAAGGAAACTAAATCAGTGAAAATATTCTCTTTGCAAGAAGCCAGTGGCGGATCTAGGGCCGGTAGTGCCCTAGTACGTTGCACCCGTTTTCTTACCGGTTTTTAAAAATAATTTGAACTCAAATTAAAGCAAGAAGTAGAAAGTCTTGACCCCATTTAAAAAAAACTTCTCGATCCGCAACTATATGATCATTACATAAAAACACATGTAAATATTGCTCACCTGAGTGTAATGACCACAGATTCGTCCAGGAACACATTGATCAGGTCCCATTGGTGAATCAAACTTGTTATAAGTATAGTACTTGATTTCATTATACCATTTCTCTACACGTACTTCAGGACTTGTTATTTTCCCATATTCCCTTGCCAGATTTTGCCCTGTACATATAAAAAAGTGTGTAAAACATGTCAAAAAAGTAAGCTCTCCTTTCTTTATTGAACTTTCTACTGAATGGCACTGTCTTTGGCTATTAAGTAAGTAAGCAAACCTTGTGATGGAATTCCGAAAGGGTTTAGATTCTGGATTCCAAAGGTCTGGATTTCGAGTCCCAACTGAAGGATTTCAAAAACCCTAACAAAATGTTTAGGTGGATTCCTGATTATGGATTCCCTTAGATGGGGCGAATTCAAATTAGCTACAAGTGACAAGCTGGCATCGGATAAAATGTGACATCTGAGCCAGAGTAGTCAGTTAGAAAACGATTAGCCGTCACAGGTGCCTAAATGTTTCAAACCCAGGTGCAAACCGAAGTGAATCTAATGCCATCTTGTTGATTGTAGTCTTAAGAAAGACTGTTTGTTCTCGTAAGACTAGGTACCATACCATACGTCAGCCGTAACATCAAATCACACAAACGGTATATTTTTCAAGACTTTATAAACGCTTTTAAGAGTTTTTTAAAAAACGTGAAGTAAGACAATAACCGCGAATATTGGCTAGCACCATTACGCATACAGTACAAGTCGGATTTTCTAACTTATTCAAGATGTTGTATCACTTTATAAAAAAAAACATAGCTATACTCTATACTTGCCAATATTTTCTGTACGTGTAGCAACAGTGGGGTCTTTAGGATACTCAGCTCCAAACATAAGAAAACCATGAGACCATGTACACTTGTTTGTCCACATCTGAGCCAGGTTGGCTAGATCATCACTCCAGACCTAAGACACCGTAATGTTAGTTGCCGTTACACTAGGCCCCAACCTCTGGTTTGCGGTAACCTCACATTAATTACCCACGAGTAGGTATTGAGTTTCGTGCTATAATGCTCTCTGTTTGACCCCGTTGAGCTTCGCCACTGCTGGATTTGCGGAGTCAATAAGCGATAACGAGTTTTTTTAACGAGTTTTAGCTAAGACAGATCAAGGTTACATGAGCTTCACCGCATGTGATTTTCTGTATTTGGTAATATCTGGTATTTCATTGGTAGAGATTCTCTGGGGTTTTTGATAAAACCTACTTCTTGATCTAGGAACTGCGCTCATGGGCAGTTCTTTTGTTCTTTTTTAATTTGATGCATCCATGGAAATTCCGTCGATTGGAAATTTCACTCTGGGAATTCCGGTTACACACATACTATCATTAACTGATATGAACGAATCGTTGACCGCAACTATTGACACGAGAAGATGTCTGCGGAAACATGAGGGGAGGGGGGGGAGTATTCCTCTCCACTAAACACATAGGGGTGAATCGCCCATACTCCATAAAATACACGCATTTTCTTTAGGCTTAATTAAAAGAGATTATAATTATATAAATATTATTTTTGTAAAATTGATCCTTGATGTTTTAAGTGACTGTTTTTCAGCGGACATTTTTCGTGATATTGCAGGAACACCGGATTTCAATCAACTGAAATTCAGCGCAATGCAGCATTTTATTTCAACGCAAAAACCATGTCTGAGTTTTCTGATATCACACGTTTTGATTATTGATATATGCTTAAAAATGTAAAAAATGATGCTTTTTAAATTTATAAACACATATCTTCGTAAAGAAAATGCTAATAAAAAACTGAGACACTGTTTTGGAGACAAGACTTTACTCTGAACGATTGTATCATACGATTGTTTGTGCAATACAACCGCGTGGTCCTGGAACCTCGCGAAAAATGGCGGTATAAAAAAACTAACAATTATCATTTAAAGATTAAATTTGAAACAATACAATTGATAGTTATACAATTGTAATTTCTGTTAATTCAGCTTTCAGGAAATGCATACTGTTATACTAGTAACTATTATAGTTTGGAGCTATAAGGTGTTTTCGAACGCCGGTTTTTGAGTTCCCTGGTACCTTAAGTCGACAACCAACGACAACTATGTCAGTTTTTCAGACTTTTGCGAAGAACATTACGAAGCTGTCCATGTCTTGGGTAATTTTCAAATGACTAAATACTGACAGATGAAACTTGCTTATCATTTTTGTGAACTATAAGCATCTAAAATAATACTTGTTTACTGTTTACATTAGTAAGTTACTTGTTTAAATATAAATGTGGGTACGGTACAAATATTTCAATATTGACTAATTAAATTAGAAGCCGTCACTTTTCTTTTCACCACGTTAACGATAAATCATTCTCAAGGAGAGATTGATATATGTGTAAATCATGATATCGTATATCAAAATATTAAAGTGGCAGTGGTAAAGAAGTTACTGTCATGTTGCATATAGTTTACCTGGTATTCCATATTGGCAGCTGGAGGCTGTACCATCGAACGATACTTATTATGAGCATCTAACATATCTTGTTTCTGTTCCGCTGTCATTTTGCTAGCGGCGTAATCGCCTCTCTTAGGCGATATCTGTTGTACATACCCTTGTACGAACACAACACTTGTTATGAACACAAACAATTTGATAAATGCTGTTCTCCAAACGCACTCCATCTCTCGTAGAAGACACCTCCGGGTTTATAATAAAACAGTGGTAAGATCTTGTCAATTAAAAATCCTTTCTGTCTCCATATGTTGTCAGGATCATATCATTTTTAATGGTTATATTTCTTTTGAAACTATGTGATATGTTTTGTTGATATTGGAAGAGCGATATTTACGGTCCGGTATTTTTGTATTTGTCCTCAGAAGCCGGACTAAATGGGTGTTACCATTACGTCAGAGCGACCAGTAAAACTCATATTTCAATTTTCAATCTCTAATTAACTCTTAGCCTTTTCATTTCGTAGTATTTCACTAGCAATAAATTGAACACATTAAAAAAAAGTTTCATTATTGCTTATAGTCAAAATCTATTATTTTTGATCAGAACTGTCGTATCGTTACAACTGACCCTCTTCAATAACTAAAAGCGTGGAACGGTTACCGGTCGAAAGCTTACAACCCGGGACAAATGACTTGATTTTTTACATTTTTTTTAAATACCATTTGGAGGATATGTTCATAGTTTCCGGGTATTACAAATACAACAGTTTTTCTTTTTTATCGTTAATTTCTCTTCATTTTACATTTAATGTTTTTATGCAGTATATTTTATATAACATCTCTTTTTTCTCTTGTTACAATTTTCCAATAGACATTAGATTCTGTTTAACTTTTCGAGTCGATTTATGTTGGTATCAGATTTGGTTCGATGCGCTCCATGCAAAGATAGAGTGTCCGATCGGCTAGCTTCCTGTATATATTTGAAATATCAGAATTATTTAGATTTCTTTGTTACTGACTACGTACTTTCATGGTATTTTCAGTTCAACTTATATGGGATCCTTGTTCATTTTCATAACGAAAACGATATAAATAATAATAATAATAATAATAATAATAAACATAGACGCAGACATAAAGACACTTGCACAAATGTGAAAATCGGCGAACGGCGCCGATAGAAACGTAGATAGAGGACGACGCAAGCAAAAGGAAAACTATTCGTTCTGCTTCTTTCAACGCTCGCGTTTCCGCTTATTCACTAGTGAAAATCGGCCTCAAGTGTTCCTAAGGATTAGATTTACGTATTGATCTAGGATTTTCATACATTTTAGCTGAATTTCATATGTATAGAATGCATTTCGATTTTTCTTTTGCATCAATCTTGGACTTCACAAAGTGATATTACATAAGTAAAAACAGTTGCTGGGTTTCCATTTACTCTTGAATTTCACAGAGGACATCTTCTGATAAGCCACAGGACCTTGTTTCCTTTTTAAATGATTTGCCTTCTGGGCAGGCCTGGTACGTCGTCCAACCAGACTTACAATCGATATACCCTCTGCAGGTTATGCCGGGGGTTGGGTAATGGCCGTCAGGTTTAGTTGCGCAGTACTGGTAATGAGAGACTGCAGCAAAAAAATAGAACAATTAGATTTTGCCCTGGGTCGAGTGGGTATAAAGTATATATAGTTAGAAAATTGTTTTAACTATTGGATGGTCAATATTTTGTTACATTTACCAAGCAATTCGCATTCGGCAACCAGCATATCATCCGGCATTATTTCCGTCCGGCATTATTTCCGTTCGGCAACGTTTTTTTGTAATGAGTGTATTTTTTTACAAGGAAGGGGAGGGGGTATTGGTGTGTAGTTTTTAACAACTCGCGCTTGTTCCGTGTCAAAAATGCTTGTACAGCTTCGAACATATTTAGTAGTTGAAACATTCAAGCTTTTAATCAGCGTATTTGTCGGATTCAAACAGTGCTTTCCAAACGTTTTCCCTTCCTGCTCGCAAAAAAATCTGAGATTTCTGGCAAATAGCTGTAGCTTTTCATATTCTATGAATTGTGTAAGAAAAGTATAAGTACCAGACGATGTCAAGTACACAACGGCAAACAGTTAAGTTAAGATACTAGCAAGTGAAAATACAAGAAAACATGATGAATGAGAATGGCACACAGACATGTGCGCGGGTTGATTTATACAGTGCGGTGCATGATGGGATATCTATTGCTATGCTAATACTTGCTATTATTGTTAGTAATTAGAATAGTCCTATGATTAAAAAAGTATTCAATACTCACGTGATAGATCACAGCTCTGTGGACAGTTGTTGAGCATCCAAGCCCAGTTTTTAGGACAAGTGCATTTACCCTGAGCGGACCATGGAGGACACCATTTGTCCTTATCATATACTGGTTATGATAAAAAAGATACTTTATTTTGAATCAATATATCAATTCAAGTAAGTGATGAGGTCATTTTAATTGACGCTATTCAATCACTTTTTCAGCGAGAGATTTCATTGATACTCGTTCAGCCATTCATAATCACTCATTAATTTTGTCATTTATTCATGTAACCATGAAAAAAATACACCATCCACCAACCGATCCAATAATCCACTCGCGTGTTCGTTTATTAATTCGTCCATTTATCTATCCATTTATCCAAATCCAGGTCTCATGACTTTTACCTTTACATAGACCACAGCTTCTTCTACATTTAGTCAGCATTTTGTTCGGTGTAGTAGTGCAGTGGCCTTGTAGAGCCAGTTCTGGACACGTTTCAAGGAGATCCTGGCAAACTGAAAAAGGCATAATCAAAACAGATCAATTCTCTTACATTTACAGTCCTTTTGAGTAGTTGTGGGCGGTTACTGCAAATGAGGCTTGAATTTGTACGTGTAGGAACACGAGGCATGTTTCTTGTTATTTTTTCATCCATCAAACAGGTCCTCTAACAGGTCCTCAATATGTTTTTAATCGACTTGGCTGCAGACTGAGTATAATGTATTAACAAATTGGTAAATAGAATTGTCATTGATAAGAAGACTATTACCTTCGCATTGGTTACAGCTACTTTTACAGTTTTTCAGCATCCATTCTTTGTTTGTTTCACATTCCATGTTAACTGCCCAAAGTGGACATTGGTCGTTATCTGTATCCATGCAGGTAGAAGATTCTAGTCAAAAATATTATTGAATAATAAATATATCAGAAATTGAGAAATAACCAGTTTCAAGGTGGACTATTAAATAATTTCTTTTCCTTTAGTAGCCAATATGAATGTTTAATTCTTTTTGTTTATGACTTCTAACGTGAGCATGACAGGTGTGAACGAGTTCGATTCTTAGTGACTCCACATTCTTGCAAGTTTCGACTTCTTTCTATTTTATGTAGCTTGTAAAAGCTTTAGCAGCGGCCTCAGATTGCTCAGTTGTTTTTACTGTTATGAGTTACCGACATAAAATAAAAGTGTTCTCTTTGTTTACCAACAATTGACCAACGCTTATGTGCTAATTAAAGCAACAACAACAACCTTTTACTATCTCAGTTGACCAATCGGTCATCCACTGTTTGGTTGGGACACGAATGACAAGGTATTACGTCAGCAAATTATCACTATATAGTTTGACTTACCAATTTCAGTTGGGGGCGGAGGAGGTCGAGGAGCTGGAACAGGAGAAGGAGGACCAACCTGAGAACCAGATGGCCCAGAAGGAGGAGAAGGAGGATTAGGAACAGCAGGAAAAGAAGGACCAGCCTGAGAACCAGATGGTCCAGAAGGAGGAGAGGGAGGAGAAGGAGGACTAGGAATAGCAGGAAAAGGAGGACCACTAGGACCATTTGTAGGTGGTGGAAAACCAGTTGATGTCTCTGGTCCTGTGGCCGAACCATCGTCTAATAAGCAAATAGAAAGTACAACAAAGAAATTAGTTAGTGCACAATATGCCAAACCAGGAGCGGCGGATCCAGGAGGTGTTTTGAGTGGCTAGCGCACCACTCCCATCCTCTCCAGGGGGTTGAGTGGCTAGCGCACCACTCCAATCCTCTCCAGGGGGTTGAGTGGCTAGTGCACCACTCTCATCCTCTCCAGGGGGTTGAGTGGCTAGCGCACCACTCCTATCCTCTCCAGGGGGTTGAGTGGCTAGTGCACCACTCCCATCCTCTCCAGGGGGTGAGTGGCTAGCGCACCACTCCAATCCTCTCCAGGGGGTTGAGTGGCTAGCGCACCACTCCCATCCTCTCCAGGGTGTTGAGTGGCTAGCGCACCACTCCTATCCTCTCCAGGGGGTTGAGTGGCTAGTGCACCACTCCTATCCTCTCCAGGGGGTTGAGTGGCTAGTGCACCACTCCCATCCTCTCCAGGGGGTTGAGTGGCTAGCGCACCACTCCTATCCTCTCCAGGGGGTTGAGTGGCTAGTGCACCACTCCTATCCTCTCCAGGGGGTTGAGTGGATAGTGCACCACTCCTATCCTCTCCAGGGGGTTGAGTGGCTAGCGCACCACTCCTATCCTCTCCAGGGGGTTGAGTGGCTAGCGCACCACTCCTATCCTCTCCAGGGGGTTGAGTGGCTAGCGCACCACTCCCATCCTCTCCAGGGGGTTGAGTGGCTAGCGCACCACTCCTATCCTCCCCAGGGGGTTGAGTGGCTAGCGCACCACTCCCATCCTCTCCAGGGTGTTGAGTGGCTAGCGCACCACTCCTATCCTCTCCAGGGGGTTGAGTGGCTAGTGCACCACTCCTATCCTCTCCAGGGGGTTGAGTGGCTAGTGCACCACTCCCATCCTCTCCAGGGGGTTGAGTGGCTAGCGCACCACTCCTATCCTCTCCAGGGGGTTGAGTGGCTAGTGCACCACTCCTATCCTCTCCAGGGGGTTGAGTGGATAGTGCACCACTCCTATCCTCTCCAGGGGGTTGAGTGGCTAGCGCACCACTCCCATCCTCTCCAGGGGGTTGAGTGGCTAGCGCACCACTCCTATCCTCCCCAGGGGGTTGAGTGGCTAGCGCACCACTCCCATCCTCTCCAGGGGGTTGAGTGGCTAGTGCACCACTCCTATCCTCTCCAGGGGGTTGAGTGGCTAGCGCACCACTCCTATCCTCTCCAGGGGGTTGAGTGGCTAGCGCACCACTCCCATCCTCTCCAGGGGGTTGAGTGGCTAGCGCACCACTCCTATCCTCTCCAGGGGGTTGAGTGGCTAGCGCACCACTCCTATCCTCCCCAGGGGGTTGAGTGGCTAGCGCACCACTCCCATCCTCTCCAGGGGGTTGAGTGGCTAGTGCACCACTCCTATCCTCTCCAGGGGGTTGAGTGGCTAGCGCACCACTCCTATCCTCTCCAGGGGGTTGAGTGGCTAGCGCACCACTCCCATCCTCTCCAGGGGGTTGAGTGGCTAGCGCACCACTCCTATCCTCTCCAGGGGGTTGAGTGGCTAGCGCACCACTCCCATCCTCTCCAGGGGGTTGAGTGGCTAGTGCACCACTCCTATCCTCTCCAGGGGGTTGAGTGGCTAGCGCACCACTCCTATCCTCTCCAGGGGGTTGAGTGGCTAGCGCACCACTCCTATCCTCTCCAGGGGGTTGAGTGGCTAGCGCACCACTCCCATCCTCTCCAGGGGGTTGAGTGGCTAGCGCACCACTCATATCCTCTCCAGGGGGTTGAGTGGCTAGCGCACCACTCCCATCCTCTCCAGGGGGTTGAGTGGCTAGCGCACCACTCCTATCCTCTCCAGGGGGTTGAGTGGCTAATGCACCACTCCTATCCTCTCCAGGGGGTTGAGTGGCTAGTGCACCACTCCTATCCTCTCCAGGGGGTTGAGTGGCTAGTGCACCACTCCTATCCTCTCCAGGGGGTTGAGTGGCTAGTGCACCACTCCTATCCTCTCCAGGGGGTTGAGTGTCTAGCGCACCACTCCCATCCTCTCCAGGGGTTCAAAGAAGGAAATAGCAAACTATCAGTTCATCCAGTAAATTAAAGAAAGATATATCTGATATATTGGTCTCATTGTATAAAAATTACTACTGCGTCAATTCAATTTAAGGCGATTAGAAAATAGAAAGAAAGAGAGAAAAATAGCGAGCTTACTTTTATGCTAAATATGAAGCTAAGATTGAGGTTTTAAATAGAGTAAAAATAAGTTCAATCAGCGTCATCAAAATAGCGATAAACGATTTTTGTTGAAAATGATTTTTCTAAAATATTTGGCAATATTTATCAGCTTTAGACATGCGACAAAGAAAACTTCATAAAATAGCCCTGAAGACAGAATATATACCAAATAGATCAAAAACGTCAAAATAGTTTTTAAAATTCTTACACATTCAAATTGTTTTGTTAAGGATTCTTGTCTAGTACCTGGGATAAAACGTCATCACGCCCCAGGCATATTGCACAACATGATGCATTGTGGTCTTGCCTCTGTACAAACAACACCATATAAGGTATAATGAGCAAAAGATGTTTGTACCGAATCTAGACCATATTGCACCATGTTTTGGTATTTCAGAAAAATTCTATACTCAGAAAGAGAAAGTCTGGTTTGAGATATTTGTGCCGCAACATTTACATCAAAAATTGTTTTTGTAAAACGGTACATATACCTATATTACTCACAATATCTCAGCAACGCACTCAAATAGAAGCACTAAAACTATCCAAAAATATAACTTCAAGAAAGGGAAACACAGGGGGAAAAGGATAAGTATGTAGCGATTTGTCAACGATATACCAATTAGCTAAATTCTTGACAGTTTTTTTGTGATATCAGATTTTTGTTTTCGTGTTCAAGATGGAATATTTTCACCATTATATTCACCCTGATATTGTTTTGAAAGGGTCAATGACAATGCATGCACCATCATTGATTTTCTTGTCAAATAGAAAATTCTGGCTGGTTTATTATAATAGTACCGACAATAGTACTTACCACAAATACGACATTTTGCGGGACACCTCTCCTGCATGAACGATTGATCGCATCGTCTTCCTTCGTTTAGGTACTTCTCACAATTTGACTCATCTTCACATTTCTCTATACGTAAATTCATGAATGAAAAAATGAATTGATAGATGGATGGATATTTGAGTGAATGAATAAATGAATGGATTATTGAATGAATGGATAAATGAATGAATGAATAAATGAATGAGTTAGTGAGTTAGTTAGTGAGGAATCTTACCAGAGCAATCAGGCGGTCGAAAGCCTTTTGGACAATTACAGATGCAGCGACCTTCATCAAGAATCCCTCTTGCGCATTGAAGTGGACATTCTGTAACAAGCAATAGCGATAGCGTGTATTATTATACATATGCACTATTACATTGAACTGCACACAGCTACAATCCAACAGTAAAATAGTTGGTAACTAATAACCATACACGTTCTATCCAAAATGATAACTTACCACAAAGATTGCACATCTCAGGACAAAACTTCCTCATCTTTTCGACCTCTGTCGTACACATCTCTTTATTTAGAATTTCAGTGCCACAAGCCGAACTGCGATCCTTGCATTCTCCTAATAAACAAATATGGAAAAATGTTAAAACAAAAGATGACATAATAAGATGGGAGGAAAGACGAAAAAGGAATTGGCGAAGGTATAGAAACTGCTTCAGTTTGTAGACTAAGACAAACCGCAACAATTTCATCCAAAAATACGACATGAACCCACAAATAACTGAAAAAAAAATTAAATAAAAAGCATGATCTTGCATATGGTTTATTACTTACTACAAAGGTTGTTGTAACACCAACCGAAGCCCGAGGCACACTTGGAACAAGGTTTACCAAGTTTGTATGGGTACTCATTGTTGTAATTACCGCTACAAAAATTAGAAGGAAAAAAAATTGGAAACTAAGACTTAATTTATAAGGCGTTGTTTCATATATGCGTCGGATTTCATTGCATCGACGAAAACCACCTAATTATCTGTCGTTTTCGACGCATGTGAAAAGCGCCTAATAAATTGAACCTAAGCAGCGACTGTGTCTCATTATAGTTCGCAATGTTAATACTCCATCTCTGTTGGCCTTAGGGGCTAAATGTGCAAAAAGATGTGTACAGGTGCTACATATGCATTCTAGTGCCCAGAGCACTTGCCGCTCGTGCATGCATGTCTCCCTGGGTACGAGAATGTTACGTACGCTGGAGCGTAGTCACATGCGACGATTGTATCTCCTCTGTTTGGGGGTTGAAATCTTCCACCAATGATCTTGTTGCACCACGTCATACCACAGCCAATATTTCTGCTTAACGCCCAAGCCACCTGAAATTAGAAGGTGAAATCAATAGAAAATATATATGAAATACATGCAACTGAAGTACTGTATTGTATATATCTATGGAACAGAATGCTACATTTCTATATTTAATTATGGAAAAGATATCTCCCGAGTAAGCACATTCTATGCTAGTAGAATCATTACAAACTTTTAATATCTGGCGACAACGAGTTGGAATTGAAAAGGTAATACACTCTGTAGCCAGGCTGGAGCGTGAGCGTAGTAAAAGTGTGAGATATTTAAAATACCAGAACCTACTAACCTGAGTGTAATGACCACAGATTTTGTTCTCAACACACTCATTAGGTGAGCCAATCTTGTTGTAAGAATAGAACCTTATTTCTTCATACCATTTTTTGACACGTTCTTCAGGGTTAGTTATTTTTCCATAAACCAAGGCCAGATTTTGTCCTGATATGAAAACAAATACATTTGTTATTGACGATGAATTATATTGTCTTTAGCTCCTATGCAAACATAGAAAAAAAAAATAGTTGTGCGAAGGAAAGAAATCTATCTTTTGATCAGCTCGGAAATTTGCAAGCTGACATTGTTCAATTTTAGGAGAATATTAAACATTTTACTGTATACCCGATGACGACTATTAAAGCCGGTATGAAGGTCGCATGTTTTGAAAATGACCCCTTTAAGATATCGAAGTGCCCTCCAGGTGGGCGTGATAATTTATGATTTGTGCCACAAAAAAAAAAAAAAAAAAAAAAAAAAAACTCAACACCCAGTTCAATTTTGCTTTTGATGGTCGCGTGAGATTTAAACCTCGTTTTCTGTTTTAGTTGTAATTGGGTGTAAAAAAAAAACTAATCCCAAAACCCCAAATTCAATCCCTATAAAAGATAAGTCCAAAACCGCAGAAAGTTTTATGCCAGTCTATGCAAACATTAGTATCCTTGCCATTGTCCTCTGTACGTGTAGCAACAGTGGGGTCTTTAGGATAATTAGGTCCAAACATAAGAAACCCATGAGACCATGTACACTTGTTTGTCCACATCTGAGCCAGGCTGGCTAGATCATCACTCCAGATCTAAGCAATGGAAATTATATACAGTAATCGTTCATGTAGGTATTTTGTTGGGAGACGAAAATGAATGCATGTAGCGGACCCAGCAATATTGGTGGTGAGTAGTACAGTTGAACCTATGAAATAATTTCTACAAAGTAAAATCCGAAAAAAATCAGTTGTCTGGCCCCATCGTTTCACTTTGGATTCACTAGTGAATCCAAAGTGAAGTCTTAATACTTAATGTACGTACTGAGTGACATTTTCAGTGTGAAACGTTGAGGCAAAAAAGGGAGGAGGACAATGGATATTTCGAAATGAGATTTTGAAACTAATTCCGTTGCGCTTCAAACTTTATACCGTATTATAAACATCTCATGAGCTTTGCACTCTTGGTAATTCTATTTTATTGTTGACTAGATCAGCATCCTACAAGTTAGAGAAGCAACTAATAAACTATGTCGGTTATTGAAATTATAATTCCCTAATTGTCGCATACAATATTAAGAAGGAAAGTATTTCATCATAAAAAAGTAGCGAAACAGTACCGTATCGCACCATTTAGTCATAGAAAGAATCAAATCATGTGTTTAGTGTAGTGTAGTTTAGTTTTGTGGTGTTGTAAGCGTGCCGATTTTCACTCAATTCCGAAAAAAATAACTAAACATTGTCGTTGATTGAAATCTCAAGTAAACGTTTTAATACCTGGTATTCCATATTGGCAGCTGGAGGCTGTACCATCGAACGATACTTATTATGAGCATCTAACATATCTTGTTTCTGTGCCTTTGTCATTTTACTCCTAGTATATTGATCTGTTCTTTGAGGTGATTCCTGGTCTCTACTACCAGTGTGTCCGACTGACACTACACGTGTTACAAAAACAGGGAATATAATAATTAAAGTCTTCCAACCGCTCCCCATCTTACGTAGAAGACTCCTCATGCCACTGTTAATGAAGTGATACGATTTCTTTTTAATAGTCTGCAGTCATCTGAAAGTCTACCTCTCCATTACTTGATTAGATATATAAATATCATTTTTTAGACACTAGAAGCTAAGACATCGCTGCTGTGTAACTGTCGAAGTAAAGACAAGGATATGCGAACGAGGTGGCATGTCTTCTTGACTGACTTGTAGCAAGTGGATGTCACCATTACGTCACAGGGACAAGTAAAATCATTTCGTTTTTATTTTCATTTGTTCAAATTTTAACCACTTTTTTATCAGTGGGGTGCTCTCATGGTTTGTAAGCTAACAGGGTACTATACTAGGCTTGCTCGCCGTCACGTTGATGTTATCAAGGATTTTATGGGTTTGACTGTTGTTTCTATTTTTTTTCATTTTTGCACGGTTGTAATGGTGGAAGACAGCTAGCACATACAAATGGAACGGCTACCCGTTCAAAGCTGACAACCAGACATTAAATGACTTGATTTTTGTAGTAAAAAATTCAATAAAATCCACAAATGTTTAATTCATGCATAACGAAAACAGCAAAGCAGTTCAATGTTCCAAGTTCATTACATTTCTCATTCCTTTTTTTTTTTTGCTTCCCTTTACTCGTTGACACAAATTTCCATGGCTTTTTTATCTTCTTTCAGTATTTTATCGAATTTATGTCAGCCTAAATGAATTTAGAGATAAAAACTGCGTCGGTGTTTCTATGGAAACTGTTGAAAGATATAATGGTAAATTAGACAAAAATGAATTTACCTTCCCCCTTATTAGGAACAACCTCATTACGCTTATTGGCCGGGTCTTTTGTTGTTAAACTCAAGCCGAGACACAATTGACAAAAGATAATTTAGAGTTTTGTGCATGTTACGTTTCTTATGGCACTCTATCTCTTCTGAGTAGCCTAGGCTTTATTTGACCTGCAGTTTTTGCTTGTTTGAGCCACAATAAATAGCGGCTCGGCCGTCAGGCAAAATAAGAACATTTTTCATTTCTCAAAAGATTTTAAGGTTTAGAGGTATAAAAACGGTATTAATACCTTAAAATTGGTAGATCACAGTGAACCGGGGTGTGGAATTGAAAAAATAAATGAAATTCGTTAATTTATTTGTGCTTTTACTCGTGTAATCTTTATATTCGTGCATTGTTTATTTCTTTTCTCCTTGTGCATTAATTCTTTGTTTGTTTATCCGTGCATTGCAATTGTTTAGTCATTTTTTGTGGTTTACTTTTTAAATTAGAGTGGCAACTTTTAAGTTTTAAGTTGGTGTTTCTTAAAAAAATTCATTGCGCATGTGTGTCCCTCTTAGAACTGAGTAATGCATAGCATCACCCATGGATCGGCCATAAAACATTTAGAGGTATAAACGCGATGTTAACATATTAAACATTGGTAGATCGATGTGAAGCGGGGCGAGGAATTTGCTATTTATGGTCTAGGGGCCGGCTTATTTCTCCCTCACTGACCTGGTTCGCTGGGTTAGCCTTGCTAGCTTGGTCTGCCATTAAAGGATAGCGCGGTTGTCAAAATCTTCGGCCTATACGTAAGCGCTGCAAAGCCGCCATGCGACGCTTCAGCTCTATGTGTCTGGAGGCATGGTCCGACTTTTTATCTTCTGTCTTATTATCAAATCACTCATAATTCGTTATTGAAGCCTTTATATAATGATCATTAAGAAATATTTTGTATATTGTTTTACAACGATAAATTCTGAGTTCCCAATATTACATAGGAGCTATTTTCAACTGTTACTGAAATCACTCATTCAGAAAAAACAAAAAAATCAGTTCTTTAAAATGGATTATATTAATGACCGCTACTTAAGATATTTACTAGTGAAAGGTTTCTTTTCGATGTAGCTATAAATCTATTTAGATTCTATCATCAATGTGGGACGACCATAGAACTCCATGCAAGGTATTACTATCATCAATGTGGGACGGCTATACAACTCCATCTATTATCAATGTGGGACAACTGATAGAGTAGCCTTACATGTAGGTGTTTAGTCGTCCCACATGGATAATAGTATTTACAATGTAAATTAAACGATATTTAAACATTTTGATTATTGAATAAAATATACAATCCGATTCCAAGAGGAAAAAGAAGTAAAATAAATCTGTATTCATAAAATTAAAATCAATAGTAAAATGAAGATCAGAAATATGCAAAAAAGTCAAGTAATAAAAGAAAAAGATAAATAAAACCAGACCATGCCTCCAGACACATATAGAGCTGAAGCGTCGCATGGCGGCTTTGCAGCGCTTACGTATAGGCCGAAGGTTTCAACAACAGCCGCGCTAACAAGGCTAACCCAGCGAACCAGGTCAGTGAGGGAAAAATAAGACGGCTCCTAAACTATAGATGGCAAATTCCATGCCCCGCTTCACTGCGATCTATCATTTGTTTTATGTATTAACACCGCTTTTATATCTCTAAATGTTTTATGGCCAATCCATGTGGGATAGAATTCATGCTATGTTTTGCTCAGTTCTGAGAGGGACACACATGCGCAATTAAAATTATAATAATAACCACACCAATACAAAAAGTAAACCATAAACAAAGCACGAATAAGTGAACAATGCAAAAATATATAGATTACACAAGTAAAATCTCAGGCAGCCCAAGCTCATTATCTGTCAATATTTATAAAAATCATTTGGGGGAGGGTAAAAATTAAAAAAAGGCTTTTTTTTGTATTTATTGAGACTTCTTTGATGACCTTGATTTGTATTCCTAATTTATTACAAGTTTAACACTGAAATGATTTTTTTATAAATATTGACATATAATGAGCTTGGGCTGCCGTGGTAAAATGCACAAATGAATGAACGAATTAAAAAATATTGGGGTTCCTGTGTCTTAACGACGAAAAACCACTGACCAAAACCTAACATGACCGCTGACCGTTGAGTAAACGACGCACTCTTGTTGTCATTGATTCAGCATGGAGTGAGCGGTGGAGTTTCTTTTCCTAGATTTTTAGCCAGCAAAACATCAATTGATGGTTCAGCAGATGTAAAGAACAATGACCAAGCAGCAGGGCCCGAGGAATTTTAAATTATAAGTATTTTTCAGTTTTATGCGTTGTTGAGAAATGTTGTTGTACGTAAATTTGATAGTCATATAACTTATACAAGGCCACATATAAATACTTACGAGGGCCGAGTTAAAGTGGAATGAAAGGGCTGTTTACGATTGCTGGAGTTTAAAAACCTTCTTCAGGATTGAAAGAAAAAGAAAAAGGTCGTGTTTAATAATGAGCAAGCCTTTCCATCATGACTAAACTCAGCCAAACACATTTTGATCCTTAATTATCACAAAGCATCTGAGAACTTTTGAGTAAAAAGTATTCACTCTTACTGACATTTATTTTGTCTTATCTGTTTACAGTCCATCAGACACTGTGTATTACCTCTGTAGACTTCCAGCGAAAATGCATTTTTGTAAGTATGTTATTTGTTATTTGTGTGACTGTTAGGTACCCCCGGTGGGGGGTGGGGTACTAAATATATACCCTATATCGACTTTATGGGGATGATCCGATGAATATGGTATGGTTTTTCGACCTTGGTGTCATGAACAGGGTATCCAATTCTACTCTATTTCCAATTTAATCCTATCTTCCTGTCATACTCAGGGCCCAAAAAATGAGAAAAATTATTTTGCATTCAGGAAATCTGCAGGAATAAGATCGTTGACTTTTAAAAAAGATAAGAGGAGCATGTGTGTCTGAATTGATAAATTTATAAAAATTATATAATGTTTGTAAACAATTGTAATTCGTCATAAACAGGGTATGGAAGTTAGGTATTTTTTTGTCATAAACAGGGTGACCCCTACAAGATCCCCCCCCCCCCCCGGTGTAGTACCAGTACATTGATATTTATTGATATGCAGTGTCTATATGCACAGCAGCCCGTCGTGGTCTTAAATGGACTAAATGCCGGGCAGTCCAAAATTTTACAAAAATATCAAGGGAATCGCTTTCAATAAGTAGATCACTCTAGTCATATTTTACATAGAAATATCTTGCGCTTCTTGTGAGTCAGATGCATTCAAATGGGGACGCTTTGTCTTCCTTTGGCATACTATAGAAACTGGGATCCCGGTATGTTGCACGGTTGCGGGTCCGCACAATGAGGTACTTCCCGCACAATTCCGCACAATTGAGGAAATTTGCTCAAAACCCGCACAATTCAGAAAAATATGGCATAATTTATGCACTTATCTTAATAAATATCACTTTAAGAAGTTAATCTGGTGATTTCAGGTCCTTTTTTTCTAACTTTTTCGTCAAAATTCCACTCACTCGAAGTGAAATTTTCAAAACTCGTTCGTCAAAAACAAAATGGCGTCATTCAATTGAGAGAGACTGTGCTCTAATAAAAAAACACAAGGCGTTCCAAACTTGTGTCCTACGCGCGGGCTCGATCTGGCGACTTTTTTAGGAACGATAATCTAGCTCTAGAGTCAAGATATAAACTTTGTAATTAGAGGTATACTTGATTAAACACTTATTCTCTGCCCAAGACTTTGTAGAAAGGCTAATTTTCTACAGAAATACGAAAAAAACGTTTTTATAGTTAAATTATTATTGTGCAATCCCGCACATTTTACCGCACAATCGACCATTTTTTCCGCACAATTTGTCCTTGAATTCCCGCACAATTTGAAAATTTTTCCCGCAACCTACCGGGATCCCAGTAGAAACTACTTGGCACTTGGAAATTTTCGCTATGCACTGCACAACATGACTGAGTATTGGGCAGTCTAAACTCTTTCAAAAAGTCTAAGCAATCGTTGTCAATATGGAAATCAAACAGTCTAGATTTGTGTAGCAATATCTAGCGCTTCTGGTGAGCTAGGCACAGTCGAATAGGGATGCTTTCCCTTCCTTTGCCATACAATACAAAATATATGTTACGTTACTACCCGTCAAGGTCTGAAAAAGACTAAATGACTCACAGTCCAAAATTTTGCAAAAAATATTGAGGGAGTCGCTTTTGATAGACAAAACACTAGACTTAGTATTGCATAGATTGAATTAATTGTGAGCTAAATGGACTTGAATAAGGACGTTTTGCCCTTCCAGTCGGAATACCATATGACTTGTAACGTTACTGCCTGTCACACAGTCTCTCGAATATACTAAACAGGCAGTCCAAAAGGCTGCAAAAAATCAAGGGAATCACTTTAAATAGGTAAATCAAAAATTTGAGTAGAAATATCAAGCGTTTTATGTGACTTAGATTCATTTACATATCCAAAGTGATTTCCTTGAGGAAATCACATGACTAAATCAAGCAGCTCGGTAAAACAGAAGTCCAGAAATAAAAAGTGCATATCAAAATAATTATCAGTAGTATACTGTAGTAGGCATTCTTTGGACAACCATCCTTGACTTTGCGTCAGTGCACAAACTACCTTCTGTGACTGACTAAACCAACTTTTGAGAGGTAAACAGGGCCACAGATCTCACAGAAAGAAGGCAAAGACAACTAATTGGCTCACAACTAGGTGGCTCCAATATATTGGCCTACTCTTCTCTCTTGGCATCAGCCGCAAAATTACAGCTTGTAAAACACAACATACTCTTTATTTCTTGACCTCATTTTTACAAGGTTTGATGATGTAGAGGAGATGACGTTACACAACCTTTTGGTGCAAGTAGTCTATTGTGTATGCTATATTTTTATTTGCATTGCAAAGAGTCTTAAATTTGATCAATTTAGAGTGATATACTAACCTAGATAATCCTGTTTTCATTGTAGGGCTTTGTGGAACTGAGAATTCTCCCTTTATCACACAACCTTAACAGAATTAAACTGAACTGCAAACAATGCAATATCCTTTCCAATACATATTAACTATTAATAATAATATTTATGGAATTGCATGACACTTAAATACAAATAAATGCAAAACAATCTTTGATATTTAATGACAGATTAGACTTGGTTATACACTAACTGAGAATTCACAGAGGCATAAAGGAATTGAAGTAAAAGCTGTCTTTGTTTATGCATCAGTGAAATCTCAGTTAGTCCATAACTAAATCTTCTCTGGCACTACATAGTTAAGATTGCTTCACGCTTATATGGCTATTCATAACATTGCAATGTTGTGATGTTTCTCCTTGACCATTTTGCTACGGATAATGCGTATCTGTATCAGAGATGAGAGAAAGAATGACTGGTATGAAGCAGGCTTTCAGTTTGATGATATGCGAGGAAGACCACTCTGTGGAGATGCTAAAAAGTATGTTAACACCTAGTTTTTTTTAAGAGTTAAAAAAAAACAGCTCATTAATTACAAAACAGAGTGGTGATTGGACGACTGAAAAGCACTATGGGTGCTATTGGATTAAATTGTAAAAATTATGCATAATTGTATTTCTACATTCTAGCATTTCAAAAATCCATATTTCCTTTATGTTATGCAATTTCTATTTTCTATTTTTCTGATGCTATTTTTGATATATACATGTAGGTAAAAGAGCTCTTGGAGACTTCTTGGCCATAATTCAACTTCTTTCTAATCTGTTTGACTTGTAGTAGCTTTACATGTAATTAACAACTTGTGAAGAGGAGTACACATTGAAAGTAGAAAGAAATGACCTCTCTTTGTTTTCACCTGTGTGTAACATGAGTTTAACTTCCTGATTTGTTTCTAGGAGAAATCTAGATTATTTCATGGCATGCCAGCAAAACTGTGTGACTGGGTTTGACCCTGATAAAAGTGGTGGTGAATTGTCTATAAGGATTCCAAAGGAAGTCCACGCTTGTGCTATGGGTAAACTTTGATACTTCAACATTTACTAATGCATAACTTTAATGTGGTTACTATTAATAATACTTCATGCCCTAAAATGTGTAGTGTAGATATTTGTTTCTTGGGTCTCCTTGTACCTTAAATCTGTACTGTCTAAACATTAACTGTACATTAAAAAAATTGAATGAAAGAGGGTGTTAATTGATTATGTCTCTAATCAGTAAACAGTTACAAAATGCAATTTAGTCAGTAAACAGTAGAAAAAAAGCTTAGTAAATGCACTTTTCTTGCATCATTGCCATGATAACCAAACACTGCAGGCTCACGATTCAGTCACATGCTTAAGAAAGCATCAAAAAGATGATACTACATGTTGAATTAGGTTTATATATATTTGTATGTAAGACATTTGCACATTTTAGAGTCAAATACGGTAAAAATTTGACATTCTTTTATGTTACACACTCAGTAATTTTTTTGTCATTTATATGTTTACAATAACGAAAAATTGTCTAGTCGGTTAACCTCATTGACACCCTGGCTCATAAAAGGGTTATCTGAATGCTAATCAGAACTTATATTCCATTGTATTATATGTTAATAGCTATGCTTTAGTATACCCCTGCCACAAGTGTTGTCTCTTTTATGTTAAATACAATATTATTATTAGTTGTCTCTAACTTTTCATGTTAAGTTTTTGTTGTCAGTATATTGGCCACTAAGGGATTTGATATGGTTTATTTTCAGAGAGACGTCAGTTTAGGGTCAGTATTGAATATTCACTAGATCACCCACAAGGTGGAATACAGTTTGTAATACCAAAAGGAGAAGGAACTATGGCAGAGGTAAGAAAAAAGATGCAGTAGTGCCAATCAATTTCAAAGGTGGAGTTTAATTCAAATTAACCAATAACAGAACATATTAGCGCAAGCTGCAAACGAATGAAATTGATTGATAGTTCAGAAAAGATTAAAAGCAAAACTAAGTTTTGAAACAAAGGGTTGTGCTACAACGGAACATAGGTCTCATGAAAATATGGTGGACAGACAGACAGATTTCTTCGAGGTAGCCTGATGGTATGTTAACCAGATTCAGACAGGTCTGCAGATTGATTAATGTCAAGTAGACAGTCATGCACAAAAAAAAAAACAGGCAGTCAGGAAGTTAGTTACTAAAAACATTATGATTCTAAATTATCCCTTTACTGAATTCTTTCAGAGATCAGCTCACATGTTTACTTATGGATATGGCAACTCATCCAGGTAATCAAACAACAATCATTTCTGATAATAACCCATAATAAACATTGGGTTAAATTCACTCATGGTCTCCATGGTTCAGCTTTAATTGTCAGTATTGTCCATTCTAACATTAACAATAGGTGAATTCGCTCAGTTGGTGAATGATAATTATAAGCAGCTTTGTACATGAAACCAAACTGGACTGCAAAACAAAGGGCATTGCTATTATGCATCAAATCTTTACATATTTATATTTACAATGCTTGTATTTCTTTTCTGATTTGCTGTATCGTGTCTTGTGTTGTAATGACTTAATTTAATTGTAAATGTCAAAATAATGTAATAAAATAATATTATAAACAAAGTACAAAAGTGATATTTTTTGAACAGTGTAAATGCATTGCAATTAGGCGCTTCATTCAAGAACAAAATATTGATAATACTATTTAAAACATTTATTAATTCTAATTCATTTTTATCATGATTATAGACTTTGGTTCCCTTGTGTTGATTCATATTCAGAGGTTTGTACTTGGAGTATTGATATCACGACAACTAAAGACATGATAGCAGTTAGTAGTGGAGAGTTAGTACAGCAGGTGAGTAATATTGACTATCAGAGCAATCATTACAGTCACATAGTATTTTGATGTAATTGGTGATCTAAAGCTTCAGAACTATCTGACTGGAGCAAAGAGCAGTATGAGCAATATTTGTTCTGGCAATTTCTGTGCACATAAGCTACTTTTGTAAAGGTTATTATAATTCACATCAAGACATGTATTATGGTAGTGAGATTATGGTGTTTTCTACTGATTATCCATAATGCACAATACAGTAACAGTGACTGCCATACAATACACATCAAGACATACTACATACATACTATGGTAGTCAGATGATGGTGTTTTCTACTGATTACCCACAGTGCACAGTGCAGTAACAGTGACTGCCATACAATACACATCAAGACATACTACATACTATGGTAGTCAGATGATGGTGTTTTCTACTGATTACCCATAGTGCACAGTACAGTAACAGTGACTGCCATACAATACACATCAAGACATACTACATACTATGGTAGTCAGATGATGGTGTTTTCTACTGATTACCCATAGTGCACAGTACAGTAAAAGTGACTGCCATACAATACACATCAAGACATACTACATACTATGGTAGTCAGATGATGGTGTTTTCTACTGATTACCCACAGTGCACAGTACAGTAACAGTGACTGCCATACAATACACATCAAGACATACTACATACTATGGTAGTCAGATGATGGTGTTTTCTACTGATTACCCATAATGCACAGTACAGTAACAGTGACTGCCATACAATACACATCAAGACATACTACATACATACTATGGTAGTCAGATGATGGTGTTTTCTGTTGATTACCCATAATGCACAGTACAGTAACAGTGACTGCCATACAATACACAGCAAGACATACTACATACATACTATGGTAGTCAGATGATGGTGTTTTCTACTGATTACCCATAGTGCACAGTACAGTAACAGTGACTGCCATACAATACACATCAAGACATACTACATACTATGGTAGTCAGATGATGGTGTTTTCTACTGATTACCCATAGTGCACAGTACAGTAACAGTGACTGCCATACAATACACATCAAGACATACTACATACTATGGTAGTCAGATGATGGTGTTTTCTACTGATTACCCATAATGCACAGTGCAGTAACAGTGACTGCCATACAATACACATCAAGACATACTACATACATACTATGGTAGTCAGATGATGGTGTTTTATACTGATTACCCATAGTGCACAGTACAGTAACAGTGACTGCCATACAATACACATCAAGACATACTACATACTATGGTAGTCAGATGATGGTGTTTTCTACTGATTACCCATAGTGCACAGTACAGTAAAAGTGACTGCCATACAATACACATCAAGACATACTATGGTAGTCAGATGATGGTGTTTTCTGTTGATTACCCATAATGCACAGTACAGTAACAGTGACTGCCATACAATACACATCAAGACATACTATGGTAGTCAGATGATGGTGTTTTCTGTTGATTACCCACAGTGCACAGTGCAGTAACAGTGACTGCCATACAATACACATCAAGACATACTACATACATACTATGGTAGTCAGATGATGGTGTTTTCTACTGATTACCCATAATGCACAGTGCAGTAACAGTGACTGCCATACAATACACATCAAGACATACTACATACATACTATGGTAGTCAGATGATGGTGTTTTCTGTTGATTACCCATAATGCACAGTACAGTAACAGTGACTGCCATACAATACACATCAAGACATACTACATACTATGGTAGTCATGATGGTGTTTTCTACTGATTACCCACAGTGCACAGTACAGTAACAGTGACTGCCATACAATACACATCAAGACATACTACATACTATGGTAGTCAGATGATGGTGTTTTCTACTGATTACCCACAGTGCACAGTACAGTAACAGTGACTGCCATACAATACACATCAAGACATACTATGGTAGTCAGATGATGGTGTTTTCTACTGATTACCCATAGTGCACAGTACAGTAACAGTGACTGCCATACAATACACATCAAGACATACTACATACTATGGTAGTCAGATGATGGTGTTTTCTACTGATTACCCATAATGCACAGTGCAGTAACAGTGACTGCCATACAATACACAGCAAGACATACTACATACATACTATGGTAGTCAGATGATGGTGTTTTATACTGATTACCCACAGTGCACAGTGCAGTAACAGTGACTGCCATACAATACACATCAAGACATACTACATACATACTATGGTAGTCAGATGATGGTGTTTTCTACTGATTACCCATAATGCACAGTGCAGTAACAGTGACTGCCATACAATACACATCAAGACATACTACATACATACTATGGTAGTCAGATGATGGTGTTTTCTGTTGATTACCCATAATGCACAGTACAGTAACAGTGACTGCCATACAATACACATCAAGACATACTACATACTATGGTAGTCAGATGATGGTGTTTTCTACTGATTACCCACAGTGCACAGTACAGTAACAGTGACTGCCATACAATACACATCAAGACATACTATGGTAGTCAGATGATGGTGTTTTCTACTGATTACCCATAGTGCACTCACAGTACAGTAACAGTGACTGCCATACAATACACATCAAGACATACTACATACATACTATGGTAGTCAGATGATGGTGTTTTCTACTGATTACCCATAGTGCACAGTACAGTAACAGTGACTGCCATACAATACACATCAAGACATACTACATACTATGGTAGTCATGATGGTGTTTTCTGTTGATTACCCATAGTGCACAGTACAGTAACAGTGACTGCCATACAATACACATCAAGACATACTACATACTATGGTAGTCAGATGATGGTGTTTTCTGTTGATTACCCATAATGCACAGTGCAGTAATAGTGACTGCCATACAATACACATCAAGACATATTAGAAATATTAATGTGAGGTGCTTTCACAAATCTCAATGCACTTTACAATAGAATATATACAGACCAAAATTCAATTTGGGAGGCCATTTAGTAAATTGTAGAGACATTGCTCCTTGACCTGTTCTTTTTAAGGACAGGTCAAGGAGCTATTTCAAGCCCTGGTAAATCAACAATGTAGTTATGTAACCTTTTATTTTTTTTAGGTTTTAAATGCTGATGATAAAACAAAGACTTTCCAATACGAACTAAACATTCCAACTTCTGCACCAAATATTGCGTTAGCTGTCGGGTATGTAAAGTGCTTCTGCTTCTGATATTGCCACTCTGTGTCTATTGAAAGGCTGGGTTTAAAATCAAAAGACAGTATTCCCTGCTAATAATTATTAAATTTTTAAAGACCTCTTTCACAGCTTTTGATTTCTGACTGACTACAAGTTAAGAGATGGAGAAAATATGTTTCATTTCTTAGTTTGCATTACGTTGGTCAAATGAAAGGAATATGTAGTTAAAACTTAAGTAAAGAAGGGAATACATTGATATGCCCATGACCACAATCATGTGAATATCAGTAGGTACACACATTCAATGTTCCGCACACTAAAATATAACAGTCCAGGAACTGAAATATTGCTTTATAAAGAATGTTATTTGAGTCAGCAGTTCTTCTTATTGTCTTAATTATAAAGAATAAATGATTGTGTGAACAATAACAAAGTAAGTTTTTATAACACTTATATTTATTATTATAATTATATTTTATTATACTTTTTTTTAGTCCATTTGAAATCCATGTTGATCCAATCATGCCAGAAGTAACCAATTTCTGTCTACCTGGCCTTCTTTCACACCTTAAACATACTTCAGCTTTTATCCATGATGTGTTTGAGTTCTATGAGGAGCACCTAAGCTGTCGATATCCATATACACAATATAAACAAGTCTTTGTTGACGAGGCTTATGATGATAAGATGACTTATGCGTCAATGTCAATATTCAAGTAAGTTTATAGCTGTACCATTATTTAGACACAGCATGTCTCACAGGCACCTCGGGTTGCTGTGAATAAAGATGTCACTTGCTTGATGACTTCAAGCTGGTGTAAAAGACTTGGATTGCTTGGGATATGAGATTTAATTGTGCTACATAATTATTCAGACAATCGATTTTGTGGCAATTGCGCAGTTCACAATGACATCATATCAAGGCAATCTTCAGATATGTATTGTTTAACTGCAAACGATCATGGTCATCACACAGGGTCAAATCAACACTGTCTGATTCGCCAAAAACTGTTCTAGGTATAATGATTTACTAATATATTATTATAATCTATTGTCATTTCAGTACCAGCCTTCTTCATTCTTCAAAAATTATAGATCAGACATTCATTACAAGACGAGTACTCGCTAAGGCCTTAGCAGAACAGTTTTTCGGTTGCTATGTATGCATGCAGGATTGGTAAGAGTTCCAGTTAGGTTTTTCGAGTGTGTTTAATTTATTTGACTAAAACTGTTCTTTATGTGTGTGCAGGTCTGATGCTTGGCTTTGTTCTGGAATATCTGGGTATCTCTACAGTTTGTTTGTTAAGAAAATATTTGGTAATAATGAATACAGACATTGGATTATGAAGGTGAAGTATCTCTTATAAAGATTTGAACTCACTGATCACATCATGCTGCAAATGTTAATGATAACATCATAATATTGATTGGTTCTCTACAATAAGAGACGATTACAGAGTGAAAGATTGGACCCACCATAATGATTGCTTCTCTTAGACTGGCAGCTCAGGTTGCTTTGAATAAAGATATCACTTGCTTGATGACTTCCAGCTGGTGTAAAGGACTTGGATTGCTTGGGATATGAGATTAAATTATTTAGTGTTATGAGTGTTTATAGTGCTTACATGTATGACATTGTTCTGAAAATAATGCTATGAACTAGTAAAAAGGTCAGGGTTCTAGGTTACTCTGTTAGATGTTTAATTATAGCCCCTTATAGGATAGTTCATGTATAAACTAGCAAGTTGGTCACAAGAGTGAATAGTTTGAACCCATGTGAAACAATAACGTATGGTGATCATCAGTAGAGACAGAAGTCCATATTAATCATTTTATTAATAATTTGTTTGTTCAGTCATCATTGTTGGGAGGAGCTTTCTTGATTGCGTTGTTGGTACTGTTGTTATCAAGTAAAGTAGTAGAGAGGGACCGATACTAGCTCAAACACCTATTTCACTCAGCAATTCATTGGTTGAAAAAAGGGCCATTTTAGGGCAAATCAGAATTTGAGTTGATGACGTCATCACTAGGGAAAAAATAAATAGGGGAGGGGAGGGGAGGGGTGGTCAGATTGATGACGTCATCATTTTAGCAAAATCAATAGGGGAGGGGTGGTAAAAAAATAATGATTTATTTCTGGCTCAGTTGGCAAAATCAATAGGGGAGGGGTGTCTCTCTAAATTCAATATTCATTTGTTCACAAATTTTTTTCCAAGTTGCATCATTTTTCTTTATTACAAAATTGCTTTTCAAATAAATAAAATCTAATATTTCACGGTCTTCCTGTGGCAGGATTAGATCCCAGATTTTATAAATGAAATATGGATAATATGTTTTTTTATGTTTTATATTTTTTAACACATTTAGAAATATCATTTCACTTTTATAAAGAAGATTTCCATCCACGGTAGGAAGATTTTTTTCTGTAGCCATAGACCAAATAGCACTGGTAAATTTATTTAATTCTGTTTTGCGAATTTCCTTTAAGGATTTTCTTATGGAAAATATTTGTTGTTTTATATTTGAATCGGGAAGATCATCTCTACATTTTTTTATAATACTTTGGGGAATATATGGAGATCGACCTAGGATTAAATAAATCCAATTTCTAAAATGTTTGGAGGGGTTGAAGTTAGATGGTCTGACAGATCTGCCTTCTTGTTTGAATAAGTTTTCTGGATTTAAAATTAAAGTTGGGCAAATATCAAATATTTTTCCACATTCTTGACAATAATAAAAATAATTTTCAGAGTCTAAGATTTTGTTTTCACAATTACAGTCCATTATATAAATTTGTACATCTACCTAAATAGAAACCAAGTCACTCCAGCAATTATAATTATTATAGCTGCCTTATTGTTTTCATGTTTTTCTATTTTAGGTTTTGGATATTTTTTTACTGGTTCATGTTTTTCTGGTGGAGTTGGTTTCTCCTCAGGTGGATTTTTCTTTGAAGGACCTAAATTATGTTTAACAACAGGAATAATTTCTTCATTGATATTATTTATACCAATTTTCATATTCTGTGAGGCTTTTTGCAACTTGTTATTGTAACCAACAATAGGGGAATTATTTAAAACTAAAAACGATGGACAGAGCCAACAACCGAGAGCAACAGCAAGATCTAATTTTTGTTTTGCCTGCTGTAGAGCGAATTGATATCTTTGGATAGATTTTGAAATATCGCTTTCAACAACAGAGCTGTTAAACAGTTGTAAAAATACTTTTTGAGTTTCTTGCGCGCTGCCGCTGTCACCAATAATGCTGCTTCTTGTTTGCACTTGACTGCCTAGAATACAATAGACAAATGCTTCTATAGATTGATTTATTCTAGATAATCCAGCTTTTGTTAAACCCATTGATGTAGAAGGAAAGAAATATTCATATTGATTTTTCATTTTTGGATCGGAGACATACTCAATGTTGAAATGATTCATATGGTCTGTAGTTGCCCATTCGTCTGGTAGTTGATAAATTTTGTTTGGAATGTATTTGTCATGATCTAAACCACCATAACTCCAATAGTAAGCATTAAATACTTCTGTAGAGCTATGATATCTAAAATCATTACCGGTGGAGAATTCTGTTTTTAACTTCTCAAAAGTATTTTTGTTATAGTAATTATTAAATTTTGAAAAATGTCTATCTTTTGGCAATGGACATTGAAGTTCATTTAAAATGCGTCTGATAGTGAAATAAACGTGAAACTTATAAAAACTATCAACTTGAGGCGATGCAGATGTAAGCATTTCTCTACTTACACCACAGCCACCTGTGGCGCACCAGACGGCAAAATTCAGCGCTTGAGCCCAAAATGATAAGTTAGGGCTTTCTAACCATTTTTTTACATCAGGAGTTTTTTTAAATATTATTTCACTGTCGTCAAATATGTTTCTAAATGTGAAATTTGTTTTCTCTTTTGGTGTGATATAAACGTTAAAAGAATAATAATTCAAATGTGTTGGATTAGAATTCCATGAGAGGAATTTATAATCTGCGTTTTTATTGAAGCGGTATTTTTTAGGGAATTCTATTTCATTTACTTCTTCTGTGGCTTTTTCAAAAGCTTGTTTGTCGTTTGTGTATAAAAAATCATTTATATTTTCAGGTTTATAAGTATGTCCGTTCCATGATGGAAAGCGATATAATATTTTTTTTAGAGTTCCATCTTTATTGAAAGGATCATAATTACCATCATTAAATAGAAATTCAACATCTCCGTTTTTATTTTCGCCAAATCTAAATCGCGAGTAGTTTGGGTATTTCCTTTTAAAATCTGTCCACTTCATTCTATATATTTAAGTTTATTTCTACAAAGATAAAAAAAAAAATATCCACTTCATTCTATATATTTATTATATCTAAGTTTGTACATGTATCCACCATAGGGAGTTCTATCAAAAGAGAAAGTTAATTCTTTTTCACTCCGGTGGATAGCTGTTGTAGAAGTACTTTTTTTATTTCCTCTCTCAGCTTTTCTATGTTGACTTGGGGTTCTTCTTTTTTTTGAGAAGTCATTCTTATTTCATTTTTCAGAGCTTCATATTTATCCAACTCTGTCATAATCAGTGTAAATTCCTTTTCATCAATAGAATTATCACGGAGTGCTTTTGAAACAAGATCAGCTATGCTATTATGTTTTGACTTAATGAGTTGAATTGTTTTCTCGTGCTTTGATACTTTTTTTGTTAATCTTTTCGTTTCCATTCCGAAAGTTGCGGAAACCAAACCAAGAATACCACCAACGGCTGATAAGGGAATGCCAACAATAATTCCTGGTCCTGTAAGTGAAGTGCCAATGCCAGATGCAGTTAGTACAGCTGATAATCCGCCGCTGATTACTGCAGTTCCATGTATTAAGGATCGGACTCTTGCATATTTTTTTCTAACTTTTTCATAATGTTTAAGTTCGTCATCAAGTTGCGAAAGAACCATATTTACTTTATTCAGACGAAAGTTTTCTCCAGAAGGTAAAGTTGGATATATTGAGTCGGTCATTATATATAATAAATTTTTTGAAAAAATTTATTGTGGAATTAATTTTGTTGCGTGAAATTAACCATTAAACTACATTCATTACCTTTTTCTGTTCCCTTGTATTGCTTTATGGAAATATTGAAAATACGAATTTTTTCATAGTTTGGTATTTTTGAAAGTTTGAATCTTTTGTTTAAAGGAAAAATGTGAGCAATTCTACTGATATCATTATTATAAAGTTTATATTTTGGATAATCTTGTAAATGAACAGAAAACATTGGATGGGTTTTAGGGTTTGTTGCATCATCACTTGTAGTGTATTGAAGTGCAAAAGTTATGCTATCATTAGCATTTAACCCACCACCATCGTTGTCTGAAGTAAAAGTATGAATGTTGACTTCAGAGGTTTCATTTGGATATACAAGCATACAACATGATACAGTATCACCAATTGTATAGCTTTTTGGATATCTTACAACTGATTTTTTAATATTCTCATAAAACCAATCTCGCCAAATATCTACTCTATTTAAAATTTTTTCTGTTATTTGTTTACTGTTCAGTTCTTCAGCTATCATTCTATATCTTGAGTATAATTAACTATAACGCTTATCTCATTACCTTTATTTTTACCTTTACTTTGTCTAATACAAATATAAAAAACCCTGATATTTTTATAATTTGTTATATTTGAAAGTGGCCAACTAAGGTTTATGGGAAAAACATATTTTACACTCTGACCATCTTTAATCTTATATTTTGTACAAGTTGATAGATCAACTGAAAACATAATATTAATTATACTGTCATTACTTGTTGCTGTTGAATATTGAATTGCAAAATCTACAGTATCATCTGAAGTTAATCTACTAATACGGCTATGCCCATCATCATCAGAAATTAAAGTTTTTATTAAAATGCTAGAGGTTTCATTTGGAATGGTATATATACAACTAGGGCCGCTTATAATTTCTGGAGGTCTTACATATGGTGGATTAGGAATAGCTTTATAATACCAATCTCTATAAATATTTATTCTTTTTATATTTTTCTCTATTATTTGCTCACTGGTAAGATCTTCAGCTATCATTATATTAAATCAACTTCAAGAACAATGCTAGAAAAGTTTATATCTTTTTTATCTGCATCTTTGACTTTAAAAGTAAGACTTCCAATAGCGGATGTTGTTGACAATGGTATAGATATTTTTGGTTTGGTGTCATAGGAAATTTGATTGGCTGTTCTGCGGCAGATAACTGCAAATAAAGTATCTCTTTTGCCGTTGTATAATCGTTTTTCTGAATCTATTTTATCGCAATAAATGTAGATTTCTGATGGAATAGTTGAAGAAGGAAAATTAATTACAGCACCAAGCAAAGATATTTTTCCCACTGATGGTGGTTGATCAAGATAGATCGTAAAATTATTTGTTGTTGATTTTATTGTTAATTGCATATATAGTTTATTTTTTTATTTTTTCAATCATGAAGGCAACAACGGCAACAATCAATAGCCAAGCATGCTCAGCCACAAAGGAAACAACTTTTCCCGCGGTTTTAAAAATAAAACTAGCTATTGCGCCAATCATGCCCGGCAGCATTTCACCTAGTTTTTTACCCAGAGTTTTAAGTCCATTGCCAACACCTTTTGCTACTGATGAAAGTCCTGATTTTAATTGACTGACGAGGACGCCTATTGTTATAGCAACTGCGGTTGCAACTGCAGCCACTGTAAAACCATATTTTTTGAAAACTCTTTTTATTTTCTCTTTTAAAGTCAGTCCAAGTTCAGTTTCTAATTGATCTTTTTGCGCGTTAAGTTCAGCAACTCTTTCTTCTAGCCTAATTGTCTCTTGCCGTGCAGCTTCTCTTTCTTCTTCAGTGCGGTTGGTATCATTTATAATTTCTCTCTGTCGTTCTACTTGTTGTTCTAAATCTTCTATAGCCTGTTCCATTTGTTGAAGTTGTTCATTTTTTTGATTTATATCTACTTCTAAGGTTTTCTGCCTATCTTCAGCCGTTTTTAACATATTTTGAAGTCTAGTTTTTTCTTCTGTTAAAGATTGAATTCTTTCTCTCATATCTGCCTTTTCTCTGCCATGGCCATCTTTTAGAAGTCTATTTTGTTTCATATATTCATTTTCCTTTTCTTGTATTAAATCTTTTAAATAATCAATTTCTTCTATTTTTCTATTAAGATTTGTTGTTAGATCAAGTATTTCTAAATTTTGTCTTGTTACATTTTTCCAAGATTCTAATTTTTCTAACTGTTTATTAATTTCTCCATTTACATCAAAAAGATTATAAAACTTTGTTTGTTTTTCTGCATATCCTTTTTGATATTTAATAGCAATTATAACTTTTCTGTTATCATCAAATAGGGAAACATCATCAAAGTTAAAATTTGGATATCTTATTTTAATAACTTCTTTTGCTTCTTTTACTCTTTCAGTATCTTCATCCATATTTTGTAATTCCATGTATTCTGGAAGTTGTTTGTCAGGGTTTAGTGTTTTCCATTTATCTGAAAATCTATTAAATGCATTTCTCCATCCCATTCCGAACTTTTGTCTAAAACGAGAATAAAAACTGTCTGCTGTTTCATTTTCTCTTGGAAGTAATGTATCATATTCTTTATCTACTTCTTCATTTATATCTATACGACCTTCTTCAGTTGTTGGGTCAAATTCTATAGGTTCAAATTCAGCCATTATATATATTTAGCAGTTATATATCCTGCTGCTAACATTCCACCAGCCACATATAAAATTTCATATTGTTTTTGTTTTGAAGATGGGGAATAATAATTTTTTAAATTGGGTTTATTTTCCAATCTATGGGCAAATTCTGGATGCGCTTTACTATAAAGAACAAAAGCTTCATCAGTGCTCTGGAGATTTTCATCAGCTTGCTTCTTATTTAAATATTGCTGTCCAAGCCAATCTTGGTATCTTTTTTGTTCTTTTTGCCATTCGCCCATATCATGCTGATATTTTTCTAATGCTTTATCATGCCTGATTCTCTCTAAATCTGTGTCTTTACCACTTAAATAATTTCCTAAATATGATCCGCCAATGAATGCCGTGGCGTTAAGTACTGCTCCTGCTATCATCATTGCTATGGCTGCCATTTTATATATTTGAAGGAATTATTTTTTGTTTTTCTAAATATTCTTTTGCCGCCACACTGGCCGCAACTACAAGAGTAAGTTTTCCATAATTACCCAAATTTGAACTGGGATCGCCGAGGAAATTTTCTTTTAGGATTTTCTTAGCTACATAGCCAATCCCCGCTGAAAGTCCAACTATAACAGCCGAGTCCATTACAATTTTAACTGCTTTATTTTCTGTCATATTATATAAAAAGAAAAAAAAATAATTCTGCATCTGTTCCAGTTTCGGTGTTTTTCAAATGTAAACTTTTTTAAAATTTTAGAAAAAAAAAATGTGAGATTATTTTTAATATTCTACATCTGTGTCTGTTTCGGTTTCGGTGTTTTCCAAATGCAAACTATTTATAAATTTTAGAAAATATTTTATATTGTGAATATATATATTATATTATAATGAAGAAATGTAGTAGATGTCATTGTTTAAAAGAAGATGATAGTTTTATATTAAATGAACGTATATTTAAACTTTGCAGCGGTTGTAGGAAAGGTAAAATAAAACCAGATAATAGTAATAAAATTAAATGTTCTAATTGTTATTGCTTTAAAGAAGTTGATGACTTTAAGAAAGATGGTTATATTATGAAGACTTGTAATAAATGTAGAACAAAAAAAATAAAATCAGAAGAAATAAATGAAATAAAAGAAGATTTATCAAACTATAAGAAACATGATCTCTGGAAAAAGATTTATAATGAAAAGGAATTCATTGATTTAAATTATATATTAGAAATGAGAAAATCAGCCGCCAATTGCTGGCATTGTGGAAGGCCAATTCAATATTTAACCTATAAGCCGGAGTTTGGTCAAATTAAACGCATCAATACTAAAAAAGGATTTATAAAAGGAAATGTAATTATGTCTTGTACTTATTGTATGGCGAGATAAATATATTTTCTGAAAATTATAAATAGTTTACATTTGAAAAACACCGAAACCGGCGCATACGCATTAGATAAATTTTGTCTATTATTCTTTGAATTTTTTTTTTTCTGAAAATTATAAAAAGTTTACATTTTGTTTTTGCTGCATACAGCATATTTCATTAAGAAAAAAATATTTATATTGAGAAAAAGAAGAAAAAAAAAGTGCCTCCGCCAGGCGAAAGAAAATATGAATACAAACGGCTTACGGCATAAGCCGCCAGGCGAAAGAAAATATGAATACAAACGGCTTACGGCATAAGCCGCCAGGCGAAAGAAAATATGAATACTAATGACTTACGGCATAAGCCGCCAGGCGAAAGAAAATATGAATACTAATGACTTATGGCATAAGCCAATCACCTTTCAGAAAAACAAAAGGCCGGCTTATGGCATAAGCCGCCAGGTGAAAGAAAATGTGAATACTAATGACTTATTGCATAAGCCAGTTTACGAAGATGAATAAGATTCAACAAGACAAGTTTTTCGACTTGGTTCAAATTCAACATCCTGATACAGAGGTCAGTCTGTTTTTTTTTTTAAACTAGAATGGAAAGGAGATAAGATATTAGGATTTTTAAATTTCCTATTATATACAAGATGAGTCAAAACAATAATATTTTAGATTCACCTGTTCCCGCTATCAAAACGCCAATATTAAAACCACAAGTTTATAAAGCTCCAGTTTATAATGTGAAAAAATTACAGAATATTGCGAAAAAGAAATTAAATAAATTTGCCGACTGGTTTTTGAATTTCATTCCAAAAGAAAAAAAGAAAATAGCTAATGAAAAAATTAAAAAGTTACAATCTTCAATTAATAAGATATTCAATCAACATAAAGTAACAAAGAAAGCATCTGCTATCAAGGGTTTTTTAACTTCTTATGAGATTAAAGGGCAAGCAAAAGTTGATCCTAAGATTTATTTTCAACGGCATAAAGTTCAGGTTTTAAATCTTTTGAAAGAGAAAGAAAAGCCAGTTAAATTTAAAATGGTTCTTGAAGTTGAATTTAAAAAGAAGAAAATTTATACAATTTCATATTTCCATAGTGATATTGAAATTATAACTGAAACTAGTAAGTTAAATGAAATTTATGAGAAAAATACAGAGAGAATTTTAGAGAAAATAGAAACATTTCAAAATATGGGCTCCGGATGGATTTTTAGTAAGGTGCTTTTATTAAGTCTTCATATTGATAAATTCAATCCAATTTCTGGAAGTTCATATATTCCTTTACCGAGGAAATTAGCTTTGAAAAGATCTATTGTGAATCCTAGAAATAAAGATTTAGAATGTTTTAAATGGGCAGTGACGTTAGCAGTTGTTAAACCGGATGGAAAAAATAAAGAGCGAATTTCTAAAGAGTTAAAACAGAACTCTGAAGAGTTGAATTGGTATGGATTAACTTTTCCAGTTGAGCTTTCAGATATTGTCACATTTGAAGAAAATAATTCAAATGTAAGTGTAAATGTATTTGGCTATAATGAAATTAAAGAAGAGGTTTATCCGTTGAGGATTTCGAATACAACTGGTGAAAGAATTAATCTTCTTTTTATTTCCGATTCTAATAAAAATCATTATTGTTGGATTAAAAATATGTCCAGACTTCTTGCTTCGCAGATTAATAATATACAGCATAAAAGATTTATGTGTTTACGTTGTTTGAATTCATTTTCAAAGCAGGAAACTTTAGATAAACATGAAGAATATTGTAAAGATAAATCAGCAGTTAAAATAAATATGCCAAGTAAAGGTTCAAAGTTGAAGTTTAAAAATTATCATCATTCAATGAGAGTTCCATTTGTTATTTATGCAGATTTTGAATGTATAACTGAAAAGATAGAAAGTTCAATGGAAGATAATGATCATTCTTGGACAAATAAATTCCAAAGGCATAAACCATCTGGATTTTGCTATGCTGTTAAATCTACAGTTGAAGATTTGTTTCCATTAGATGTGGAAAATTATACTAGTTCAGATCCCGATGAAGATATTGGACAAATATTTGTTGATTCGATTGAAAATAAAGTTAGGGAGATTTATAATAAAATTTGGCATAAGCAAGTGGAATTAACAGAAGAAGACGATGAGAATTATAAAAGTGCAACTGATTGTCATATTTGTTCCCTTCCACTTAACGGAGATAAGGTTTTAGATCACGATCATTTGACTGGTAAATATAGAGGTGCAGCGCATAATTCATGTAATTTAAATTATAAAATACCAAAACATATTCCAGTGATATTTCATAATTTATCTGGTTATGATGCTCATCTGTTTATAAAAAATCTTGGCGTTTCTCAAGGGAAGATAGATTGTATTCCAAAGAATGAAGAAAAATATATTAGTTTTAAAAAGGAAATTATTGTTGATAGATTTAAAGATAAGAATGGAAAGGAATTTAATGTTAAAAGAGAAATCAGATTTATTGATAGTTTTAAGTTTATGGCTTCATCTTTAGATAAATTAGTTTCAAACTTGTCAAAAAATGATTTTAAAAATATGACAAAATATTATGAGGCGGATAAGTTAGATTTATTATTGCGGAAAGGTGTATTTCCTTATGATTATTTTGATAGTTTAGAGAAATTAACTGAAACTAAGCTTCCGCCCATTGAAGAATTCTACAGCAGATTAAATAATAAAAATATTTCCACATCAGATTATGAACATGCAGTAAATGTTTGGAAAAAGTTTAATATGTCAACTTTTAAAGATTATCACGATCTTTATATGAAAACAGATGTTCTTCTATTGTCTGATGTGTTTGAGACCTTCAGAGATGTCTGCATGAAGAATTATAAGTTAGATCCTTGTTGGTATTATACTTCACCTGGGCTTTCATGGGATGCAATGTTAAAGAAAACTAAAATAGAATTAGATTTACTTCATGATTCTAATATGTTGTTAATGATTGAAAAAGGAATTAGAGGAGGAATTTCAATGATTAGTAAACGATATGCAAAGGCAAATAATAAATATATGAAAGATTATTCTCCTCAGGAAGAAGATGTCTTTATAAAATATTTAGATGCTAATAATCTTTATGGTTGGGCAATGAGTCAAAATATGCCTTATGCTGGATTTAAGTGGATGGGTAAAGAAGATATTAAATATTGGCATAAACGTTCTTGTATCTTAGAAGTGGATTTAGAATATCCCAAGGAACTTCATGAATTGCACAATGAATATCCCCTTGCACCAGAGCCTTTGATTGTAAATAAAGTTGAAAAACTAATTCCAAATCTGAAGGATAAAGAAAAATATGTAGTTCATCATTCAACTTTAAAGAAATATCTTTCTCTTGGTTTAAAAATTAAAAAGATCCACAGAGGTATTTTATTCTTAGAAAAGCCATGGTTGGCTGAGTATATTGATTTGAATACTCAGCTGAGAACTAAAGGAACTAATGATTTTGAAAAAGATTTCTTCAAGTTGATGAATAATAGTGTATTTGGTAAAACTATGGAAAATATAAGAAATAGACAGGAGATCAAACTTTGCAACAGTGAGGAACAAGTTAAAAATCTTATAGGAAAACCAAATTATAAAAGGAGAACAATATTCTCAGAAAATCTTGTTGCTGTTCATATGAATTTGACTGAGTTAATATTTAATAAGCCAATTTATGTTGGAATGTCTATTTTAGATTTATCTAAAGAGTTAATGTATGACTTCCATTACAATTACATTAAGAATAAATATGAAAGCAAAGCTGAATTATTGTTTAGTGACACAGATTCACTTATGTATAAAATAAAAACAGAAGATTTTTATAAAGATATTTATGACGACTTAGAAAAGAAGTTTGATACTTCAGCCTATGGGAAACATGCTGTAATTGATAAAAAAGTAAATAAAAAAGTCATTGGAATGATGAAAGATGAGACAAATGGAATTGAAATAACAGAATTTGTTGGACTCAGATCAAAATTATATGCATTCAAAGTTGAAGAAGATGAACATAAAAAGTGTAAAGGTGTTAGAAAAAATATTATTGATGTTGATATTTCTTTCAATGATTATAGAAATTGTTTATTTTCAGGCCAAGAGCAATATAGAAATATGAATTTAATAAGAAGTTATCAACATAATATTTATGCAGAGACAGTAAATAAAGTTGCATTATCTTCTAATGATGACAAAAGAATAATTTTTGAAGATGGAATTAATACAAGAGCAATTGGATATTGTGATGAAATTACAAGGGCGTAAAAATACACCTTTGAAAATCATATTGTGAATTAGATTAAAATAGATATATGGAAATCATACAGTTTGAAAATGAAGAATTTAATTTAAATGTGGTAATTAAAGATAAAAAGATATATTTTAAAGGTAAAGAAGTTGCAACTACATTAGGATATCAAGATACTAAACAAGCAATAAGAAAACATGTTGATGAAGAAGATAAAATTAAATTGGAAAAACTCAACCCCATAGAAACGACGGTGTTGAAAGGAAATGAAAAAAATACAATATATATTAATGAAGTTGGATTTTATCCTTTAGTCTTTTCATCTAATTTGCCAAATGCAAAATCTTTCAAAAGGTGGGTATTTGAAGAAGTTCTTCCAACAATTAGAAAAACTGGAAGCTATATTTATAAGAAATATCCAAAATCGATTGGATTTAAAATTGAAAATGAATATGATCTTCATACAAAAGTTGTTTCTTACATCAGAAGATTTTATCCTAATGCGTTGATATCTGCAGGATTGGGAGAACTTCAGGATACGTCGGAAAAAAGAATCTCCTCCTGGGCAAAAGGTTATACAAAAGGTCAACCTGATATAATAATTCATAATTATCATAAAAATTATAGTGGTTTCGCTATAGAATTTAAAACGCCTACAGGAATGGGAGTTGTTTCTGAACATCAGCAAAAATTATTAGAGAAATATAAAAATAATGGTTATAAGACTATTATTTCAAATGATTACGATTTAATTGTTATAGAAATCAATGATTATTTTCTTTATGTTAGAATTAAATGTCCTTATTGTAGAAGTGGATTTAAAAATAAATGTACTTTAGCCATTCATAAAAAATATTTTCACAGAATTACAGAACATTCTTTGGAGGAAGTTCTGTGTCTTCAGGAATAACCATTAATTCCTCTCTAACAAAGTTCCTCCTTGGTGCTCCATCAGAAAGATAATATAAAACTGGTTGTTTCTCTGCGACAACGGCTCTTACAATATCAAAAATTCCAAAACTCCAATTTGGATCAGTAGCTCTTTGGTTTTCACCACCTTCATATTCTCCAGGCTGATATAAATATCTAACTTTTACACCAGCAGGCAATCGTTTTTCTTCTATGCCAACTGGTCTTTTATATTGCACATGCTTTTCTGAAACTTCTTTTAACTTTACAGCATCAACAGCCGCTTTACCTGTTATTTTTTTCGCTTTATTATTTATTGACTTTAACACATCAGGTAATCTTTTAACCCATTCTCGACTTCTATCAGTCATCAACATTTCTTGTGCATATTGATGAGAATATAATTTTTCTGCTAGAGTTCTGTTTACTCTTTCCACTATTGCTTGCGCTCTGTGATTCTTTGCCTCTGATCTTTGAATTTTGACATTATTTTTTTCCATCAACTTCGTCACTGCACCCATAAATTCAGTTCCCGGATCAACAATTAACGTTTCTGGATATTTTAATTTTCTTTTATATATTTTTTCAAATCCATTTGCTACACCGGAGGAGTCTTTTGAAGTCAGTGCTTCAGCATCAGCATATCTGCTGGCGACATCTACTACCAGTAATACATATTTATATGTTTTATTTCCTACTGTGTCATGAGTAAGAAATAGTAAATCTGACTGGTGAACTTCATTCACCTTTTCAACATTCCAATGCCATCTGGGAATATAATTTGGTCTTGGAAGATATATTTGCCACAACGCTTGTTTTTCTAACCATTTTTTAACTTTTTCTTTATCGACGCCAGTGGCTTCTGCCAGAGGAGCAATAGCCTCGTAGCCTTTCCAATATCCATTTGTAGAATAATAATGGTTTGAAAGTTTTTTATTTTCCATATATATAATATGAGTAATATAGCAGAAGTTTTAGATGTCAGTCGTGAAAGGAGAAAACCACTTGCACTAAAGGCTGATAGAACACTACATAGGATAACCTTCAACCCCAGCAGCGCGAATCCTGGTGAGACGCTTTATGTTCATCTGCCAAAGTTGAGTGAGAATGTTGTCTTTGTTCCTGGCAGCGTTGGATTGACTTTTAACCTCACTCTTGCAACTGCAGGACATGCAAACAACACTCTCGTAAACAATATCTCGAGGAATTTAGTAGCAAGAATGAAAGTTCTTTATGGTGGCGAGATACTTCAGGATACTAATAAAATAGATCTGTTTTCTACGTATAAAGATCTATTTCTTTTGAAAGCCGAAAGAGAAAACATGTTGAAAGAAGGAGTTTCATCCTCAAATATGAGAAAATTAAGAACAAGTGCCGGAGATAAAGTTACTTCAGACGCAAAAGAAGTTGCCTTGGCGGCTATTTATGGAACAAAATATAAAATTGCATTGAACCATCCAATCATTGATGACCATGGAGTGTTTAATCACAGAGCTTTGAATAATACATTGTCATTTGAAATAACTTTAGCAGAAAGTAAAGATATCACTATCACATCAGATACTTCAAAGGCTTATACATATTCACTTTCAAACATTGAGTTAGAATATCAGTGCATCTACAGCGATCAACTTGCGAAAAATGCACTTTATGCTTATGCCAGTAAAGGATTTTATTATGAAAATGTGCTTTTACATAAGACAATTACAATTAATAAAGCAACAGATACAGTTATTAATGAACATATTAATATTCCACGAAGGAGTATGTCTGGCATTTTAATGTTATTTATTGAACCATACACTGTTGGTGCAAGAGATTCTGAAAAGTTTGTTTATCCATCCTTAACAGAAGTATCACTTAATATTGACGGCATGCCAAATAAACTTTACAGCAAAGGAATGAAAAAGACTGATTTTTGGGACGTGGTAGTTAGAAAAATGGGTATAACAGATAACATAACGCAGAAAGACTTTTATGATAATAAGTTTGCTCTTTGGGTGGATCTGAGAACTCATCCTTCAGATGAACTACATGGCGGCGGGCTGTTATTGAATTCTACAAAAGATGGCGTAAAACTGGAAATAAAAAGAACTGCAACTGGAAGTGGAAATGTAAATTGTTATGTGTTTGTAGTGGCTGATGCAGTTATGGAAGTAGAAAACTCGAATTTGAAATCGATTATTTATTAAAATATAGATGGATGAATTAAAAAATAAACTTCCTTTTCACTGTATTATTACAGGACCAACTAACTGTGGAAAGACAAAATATTTGATAGAAAAATTAAGAAGCACTTACAGATTTGTATTTCAGTATATTATTCTCATCTGTCCCACCTATGTTAGAAATAAAACTTACCATGGTTTTGCAAATGGCGACAAAAGATTTATAGTTTTATGCCCGCCGCAAGAAGAAGATGAAATAAATAATCTTTTAGAAGATATTGAAATAGTTTTCTCTGGAACAAAAACTCTTGTCATATTAGATGACTGTGCATTTACAAAAGATTTAAAACAAAGATCAAATAGATTTATAAGTTTGGCATTTAGCGGAAGGCATCAGAATATTTCTTTATGGGTTCTCACACAGCAGTTGACATCTATTGCCAAGCCATTTAGGGAAAATGTGGCTTGCATTATTAGTTTTTTTTCTCCAAATAAGATGGCTAACCAAACTCTTTTTGATGAATTTGCCGGAGATCTTTCTCCAGAGATGAAAAAAGAATTTAAAAATATATTGAAGTTAGAGAAATATTCTAGAGTTTGTTTTTGTCTTAGGCATCCTTATTTGGCTTATATTGAAATCCCTAGTATATAATGACATCCATACTTGAGCAGTTTGAAACAGAAGAAACAACAATTCCAACAACAGCAATTGTTGAGAAAAAGAAAACAAAAAGAAAAACAACTCCAACAGCCAATTCTGCTGAAGTTGAAGAAAAAAGAGAACAATTATCTATACTTGCTGTGCTTGGGACAATAGAAGAGTACACAGGAGTTAAATTATCTCTTGGCGATGTAAAAAAATTAGCCCCGGCCGATGTAGAATTAAAATACCACAACAGATACCAAGTGAAGATGGGAACTATGGTTTCAGGAAGTCTTGTTAATATGACTTTGGAAGGAACGACTGAAGTTTTAAATTATTTTCTACCCATTGATGACAAGAAAGAGCTTTGTAGAGATTTGAAAAAAAATGAACTGCTTAAACAAGAGCTTAACAGCGTTGCCGGCTACACTATATTAAAAGGTGGAAGATTTGTCGCACTTGGAAGTGGTCTTTTACAAGTTGTTAAACATTTGAAATTCTCTTCAGCAGCTGTTGAGCAAAGTTCTCAAGACTCTTTAGCATCTCTTGAGCAGAGTGCTTAAGAAAAAAAAAAATATTTTATATATATGTCTTCAGAGGAAAATCAAAAGGAAGAGCAAATTACAGTTGAGCCCGAACAAAAAGTTGAAAAGATCAAAGACCCTAAAAAGGTGGCTGCGGGAAAGCGACTAGCAGAATATCATAAGAAGGCAAAAGCTGCCTTGAAGGAATCTAAAGAAACAAAAGATGATTATTCTTCATCTTGGTTTCCAGATATAAGTTTTGGGACAGCTGTTGGAATAGTTGGAATTGGTTTAACCGCTGCTGATCTTTATTTTAGATTTAAAAAACCAACAACTCCAGAAAAAAAAAATAAACCAAATTTGGAGACAATGAAAGAAGAACCAAAATTAGTTAAAAATAAATCCTTCATGGAATAAGTTTTATCTGGGATTCAATCGGTTCCTTTTAGTTCTCTGATAACCTGAGTTTCAAATATTCTTTTTATACAGGCTTCACAAAATTTCTCTTCAAAATCGTCAAATTCTTCTTTTATTTTTGCCATTTTACAAATAACACATTTGTAATATTCAAATTTTATATCATACTTTTTGAGATCATCCATATATAATGTGAAATATTATTATATATACAGCCTCGAGGTTGAATATTGAATTTAGAGAGACACCCCTCCCCTATTGATTTTGCCAACTGAGCCAGAAATAAATCATTATTTTTTTACCACCCCTCCCCTATTGATTTTGCTAAAATGATGACGTCATCAATCTGACCACCCCTCCCCTCCCCTCCCCTATTTATTTTTTCCCTAGTGATGACGTCATCAACTCAAATTCTGATTTGCCCTAAAATGGCCCTTTTTTCAACCAATGAATTGCTGAGTGAAATAGGTGTTTGAGCTAGTATCGGTCCCTCTCTACTACTAGTAATGTTTTGCAAGGTGCTGAAAAATGATCATTCTACAGAAATAACTATTAACTAATCCTAATCCTGCTCTATTTGGCTGATAATTATTGATAGATTGAACAGATAGATAGATAGATAGATAGTTTTATTGGTATATGGATACTTGCGTACAAATTACATAATTATTATTTTTGATTCTAATTGTTATTTCTGTTGTTTTTTTTAGGAGAATGAATTAGTATGCAAGTATGAAATGGATGGTCCAGGCCTCCCTCCACTTCACAATCCACTCAGTACCAATCCCCTGACAGCATCTAGCAGTTCATCTCTATCATCCCCACCCACTATATTACCAGCAGCTCCATTCTCAGCTGTTCACCTCCATCCTCACCTTATTGGTGTTAAACAGAAAGAGGTTGCATTGAGTAAATCTCATCTAGTTATGAGAATGATTGAGAATCGAATTGGACAAGAACCCTTGCTGCAGGTAAAAGTAGTGGAAAAGTTTAGTTACAGTTGTTGGCTCTTTCTCAAAGTATACAACACTGACAAACGACACAACAATGCAATATAATGCTATATGATACAATACAATACAACACAATACACATTGTTTTTTCAGTATAATTGTATACAGTTGAGAAATAGCCAAGTTGTTTGCATTGCTACACAGCCACATTGTGGTGTACATGCAGTTTGTAAGAGACTGCTGCCAATCAAGCATGTTAAATTTGAGTGTAACTTCACCATAAAAACTCATTCAATATGAATAACATGTTAGATTTATTTCAGTCTATTGCAAACTGCACATTGCAATGCTTGGCATGGATTTCTATCACCAGTGTTGTAAAATGCACTTTTCTTAGATTTATGTTACTCTTTTAGGTTTTCAACAAGCTATTATCTTTAGCAAACACCACAGCACAACCCAAAGTTGATCCAAGCTTGTGGAAAAATCTCTTGCTTTCAACTTCTGGGGTGAGTAGCTTCATGAATGGTGAGACAGCAATTTTAAGTTGAGGCTGGAGTAAATACATATAATAATTTTAATTATTGTATGTCATTCTAATCTTATATTAGATGGGCCTACTTGTGTCTGAATGGGCCTAGTTGGGCCTAAATGTGATTCTATTGTGGTCAGTCAAGTGATTTAGTGGTTTACAGTATATAGCATTATTATTAGCAAGTTTGTATTTCATTGTGAGGAAACAGCAGTTGTGAAAGAGTAAAATCACTACTAAGGCGCATGTTTTTTGTTCTATCAATAGTTTCTCAAGTCAATATCTACAGTGTCTGGCAAAGACATCAATGTCTTCATTGATCAATGGATGTATCCTTTCATGATCAGTGCAATATTGGATTTTGGTGATGTTTACTGTAAGGTTGACAATAGTGAGGGATGATGATGCATGAAGAAGTTTGCTTACAGATGTCAATAGTTGGAAAAACTAGATATTTTGATGTTGATGATGACAATGGTTGGTACTTAATAGGTCTGGATGCATTTTAAAAGATTCTGCTGATGATTATTTTAGTCAGCAGTGATATTGATGCATATAGGTGTTAATGATACAGTTTTAATGATGTCTGTCTTTGATAATGATAGATTTCGTTTGATAATCATTGATAAAATGTCTTCATCTTTGATCATGATAGAATTGATAATGATGCATATGATGTCTGTCCTCTACGTTCCTTGACTACCAATCACTCAGTTGTCACAGTGGCATTGCTAAGTTTCATGGTAGTTTTGTATTCAACCGTAAAAGAAACATTGTTGAACTGGATATTAAGCAAGACTTGTCACGTGGTACTACAAAATACGTGGTAAGCTAAGGGGCTTGACAAAGATTATAACTACATGACTTTGTAGCATTATTGAGTGAAAAATTTATCACATTCACTGATCATTCTGACCTTGGTATACCATTATTGTATGTTGGCTAAAAAGAAGGAAAAAATGCTAGTGTACCTCTTGAAATTAACAATTTTGTTTCTCTGTAGGGTCCATTGACTGTCTGTATCCAAGAACTAGATGGTTCATTCAATCATACGGTACAGATAGAAGATGTAACTAGTAGGCATGAACTACCTTGCCACTCTAAAAGTAGAAGGTATTATCACATACCTCTTACATTTCATTTGATTGCATGAGATGCAAATGAGTGGTAGTTGTTGTTGTTGTTTTTTTTTTTGAAAAAAATTATTGAAAAAAAATTGTATATGTCAAATAATAAATAACTCATTTATTAGTTGTTTTTGTGTAATACAGATGAATATTTTGTTCATAAATCATTGCTACACGAAAAAACATCTAAAAAGATATATGTATTATGTGTCTATTTGTCTACATGGATTTAATAATTTGACATTTGTTTATAATTAGATAATCAATTTATTACAAGGGAAGAGCTCTCTCTTTATTTTGCTTATAATTATTTTATGGTTTTGACATTTTGTTCTAGAAACAAGAAAAAGAAAATCCCACTAATGACTGGGGAAGAAGTTGATATGAATCTTGATTCCATGGAGTAAGTTCTCACTCATTAATTGAATATTACCAAAAGTGACATGTATCTCAGCAGCCCTGACGTTCCCAACTAATTCAATGTCTAGTTTATCTAAGTTCAGCTATAAAACTGCATTGTTCGCCAATTAAGTGCTGTTAGGAGTTCTATGCAGAAGACCCATTTTGAATACCCATTTTATGTTCTATTTTTTCTGATAATTCTTTGCTAGTTATTTATGATTGTCTTGTCTTTCAGTTCAGATTCTCCAGTTCTGTGGATACGGATTGACCCTGAAGTGACATGGCTACGTCATGTGACCTTTGAACAACCTGATTACATGTGGCAGTACCAGCTTCGTCATGAGAGAGACGTCATGGCACAGGCACAGGTATACGTCAAATTATTATTTTTTGTTTATTTATGTCTTTTTTTTATTTAAACATATTTATTTGCAATAGGTTACAATATACATTAACATTTTTTTATTTCTTTTGTAATTACTGGATATTTGTGTTGCAGGCACTTGATGCATTGGATAGATTCCCAACTCAAGCAACTCGTGAAGCTTTGATTGACATTGTTAAGAATAAGGAATGCTATTACAAAATACGACAAAATGCCTGTCATTGTTTGACTAAGGTACAACTTAACATAGAATTTCAGTTTTTTGATCACTACAAAAAATACTCAACTAAAGTAATAATCAAAAGTAGAAAGGAATTATGTGCAAAATGAGAATATTAAACGTTCTTCAAAAGATGAAATGAGAAGATACTAGAAAAGGAAAAGAAAGAGTAAGTGAAAAAACTAAAGAAATGAAAGAAGGAAAAGAGAACAGCCAGAAGGAGTGCAAGAATATCAATTGAATGTACCAGCGTTGCAAGTACACTTAATAATTAACTGATTAAATAAATATGTAAGATATTAAGTTTTTTAGTTTGAAACACGGCGAGTTGTGTATGTTGATGTTTCGACTACACTGTGACAGTCTTCTGATGAAGACAGCGAAGCTGAATTGTTAACCCACACAACTTGTCAAGACTACTAAATAAATGCGTTTTTAACACCTTTCTGGTTGTGTTTTTTCAGGTTGCCACATCAACGGCTGAAAGCTGGGCAGGTCATGCAGCTATGATGAATATCTTTAAAAACTTCTTTGCTTCTAAATCATGTCCACAAATAGTTCGTTACAATGACTTCTCTAACTTTATCTTATACTTTGTTCAAAAGGTAATTGTTGTCAGTGAAACACAATCATTACTCACAATGGAAACAAAAACTGTATCGGAATAACCTCCAACAATAACAGCAGCAGAATTTGATGAACACAGTTTGATTGACATCCAGTAATCAATGTCACATTTGAACACCAACATGATCTCAAGCCAAAAACTCTGCTAGGATTTGTTGAAGGGATGTCCCACTGGGATCCTAAAAAGAGAACCCTTTTTATTAACAACAAAAACCAACAAATTTGTAGACCCTGTTTATGACAAGGATGATAAGAACTAGTACCTTTAATATGACACAAAACATTCAGAAATGAAGTAGAATTGGATACGTAGGTTAGCAGTTTCTGTGATGATAAGGACAATGGAAATCATGTGCATTCTTGTTTTTTTCTCTCAGACTCTCCCTGTTGCTATAGCATCTATACGAAACATCCATGCGCAATGCCCTCGTGAAATACTGATGTTCTTACTAGATTTGTTGAAATATAATGACAATCGCACCAACAAGGTTAGTTTGGGCAACATTGCAATTTTTAGATGTACCATTGCTTGCTTATCTTTAGTGTTTTGTCTTTGATCACTCTTGTTTTTTTTCTCTCATTCATTTTTTTGTTTTGTTTGTTCATTCATTCATTTTGCTTATTGTATTTATTTAGGCGTTCATTTATTGGCTATTCATTCACTCATTTATTAATTTATTTAGTTATCAAATTATTCATTCACACATGTATCAGCCAGCGAATGTTTACAATTACAATTTCTCATCTGTGTTTATTATTTTTAGTATTCTGATAGTTATTACATTGCTTCGCTAATTGATGCCCTGGCAAAGACTGTTACTGCTGGAGTATGTATGACAACAACTACAAGGTAAAGATCACACAGACAGGCAGATCATTATACAGACAGTCAGGCAGATCATATACAGACAGACAGTCAGAAAGACAGATCATAATACAGACAGACAGAAAAACAGACAGACTGACATTCAGCTATCTATGTCATGTTTGCTTTCATTCATTCATTCATTTTTAGAGAAAATTATGAAATTCTGTATTATGAGTGGCTTGTCGTCCACTCATAATCCACATTCCGTGTTCGGTGATCATATTACATCCGAGGTTATCATTCTTAATTAATACTGTCAAAATACTGTGACCTTAGTTTTCTGTCTTTGATGATTTCTATAATGTTTTGGTTGTATCCCTAGTACTGGTGCTCTTGTTGTCAAACTAAAAGAAGAAACACAGTTTGTTTTAAGTGACGTGACACAGAGATTAAACTTAGAGAGATTACTGCCATCATATCGTTACTCTGTCACAGTCAGGTAACACAATACTAATCATTCAAAATAGTTGTCTTTTTATTTGACGTATTTTTGAATTTCTTAACTTGATGTGATATTGTTTTTTAGTTGTCTTAAAGCTCTGAGAATCCTTCAAGTCAATGGACAAGTTCCATCTGACCCAAAGACATTTGAGTATTATGCGAGGTAAACATGGAACCATTAAATCATTTATATGATCTTGTGCCTGTTTTTGTGCTCTTTATTTATCTGGCTGATTTATTATTATTTGCTTTGTCTTAATCATTCTTTGGTCGTTCCCTTTTTTTGTTGGTTGTTTGTTCATTTGTTTAAGTGGTTGTGTATCTGTCTGTAGGTTTTCAGTTTGTATGAGGGTATAGTTGTTCTGAAACCTGATTACAAAATCTCCATTTATATTGTTGTTCTGTATTGTATATCAGTCTGTTTTATGGTGTTTTTGTATGTCTTACAGCTATGGTCATTTCGAGGATGTTAGGAAGTGTGCAGTGGAATGTCTTGTAGATTTTGCTAAAGTGGAACAAAGTGAACATATTCTCGATGTCTTGCTATCTATGGCAGAAAAAGATCCTGTACCTTTCATAAGGTGAATAGATAACAATGACCTTGATTCGTCTTCCCTAGATTATTGATTGTGATATTTGTCACCACTATCACCTTATCCATCAATTTGTTGTCATTCAGTTCTCCTTTTTTATCTTATATATTAAATGCTATCAATTATATATGATTGTAATCACTTTCAGTTTCCTTTGTATCATTCCCATGTTTGGAATAAAATTGATAAACCTATTAAAAATCTCAAAAAACACAATTTTAAGGATTCTTTGATCAATCAACTACTTGCATCATACTCGGATTATGTCAACCCTTCTATCTTCATTATCCTCATTATTTATTATAGCATAGATAAGTTATTACGCGCGCTATGATTGGTTCTTTTCACGATGAACCATTTCACGATGGTGCACACTCATGCACGCTGCCGTCAATTTTATTTTAAAACAAAAATTTTCAATCTTACACATGCTCTGATTGGATATGACAGTGTGCGTGTTGTCAATGCATTGTTTTTCCATTGTATTTTTATTATTTAAAACATATTATCTATGTTATAAAAGCAATGGATCATAAGTAGCTGTACATCCATCGAGTTATGCATGCACTTGGGAGGTTGATAAGCACTCAAAAAAGCTGGAGTTGCAATCCCCTACTTGCCGTGCAGCTCATTATGCTTTTTTTTCATGCTTAGCAACCTCCCGCGTGCATCCATAACTCGATGGATGCACGCTACTTATAATCCATTCCTTAATTATTATCATTGTCATCATGGTTGTCATCATGGTTGTCATCATTATTCTGATAAACAGTGTTTTCTCTTGTTTACTACAGAAACTGTCCTTTTTCCATTGACCCACCCAAATATTATCAACATAGAGTAGACTTTCGTTTGTAAATTTATAGATACTGGTATATATTATCTATATCATTATTATTTTTGATATTATGCAGGCATTATACATTACGATCTCTGGCTGAAAACCCTCCATTCACACGCAAAGCAGATTCACCTTTATGTACTGAGAATGTTGTAGAAAGAATATGGCACTTAATGAAGTAAGTCATTTCATTAATTAACGAGTTTCTGTAATCTCAGCTTTGACTTGTTTAGGTAGATTGTACTCATTCCAAAGTGTAACCCTGGATGACTCCTTCATTTGATTTATTTTGTGATTTATTCATTGTTTGTCCTTATTTAACCTTAGACTTTGAATTACACTTGAAGAGAGTTGGGATCAGATTTGTGATTTGGGTATATACATATTACACTAGCTAGCTACCAGTCCTTTCGCCATTTCGCATTCTATTTTCCGCTAATTTATTGTTGTCTATTTAATTTGGACATTATCATGATTGTCTGCTATCCTTACTAACAATGCCTCACTGTGCTGGGATGCCTATTTGTATTTAATAAGAATGTTATCATTGTCTGCTATTCTTACTAACAATGCCTGGCTGTGCTGGGATGCCTGTTTTGTATTTAATAAGAATGTTATCATTGTCTGCTATTCTTACTAACAATGCCTGGCTGTGCTGGGATGCCTATTTGTATTTAATAAGAATGTTATCATTGTCTGCTATTCTTACTAACAATGCCTGGCTGTGCTGGGATGCCTGTTTTGTATTTAATAAGAATGTTATCATTGTCTGCTATCCTTACTAACAATGCCTGGCTGTGCTGGGATGCCTGTTTTGTATTTAATAAGAATGTTATCATTGTCTGCTATCCTTACTAACAATGCCTGGCTGTGCTGGGATGCCTATTTGTATTTAATAAGAATGTTATCATTGTCTGCTATTCTTACTAACAATGCCTGGCTGTGCTGGGATGCCTATTTGTATTTAATAAGAATGTTATCATTGTCTGCTATTCTTACTAACAATGCCTGGCTGTGCTGGGATGCCTATTTGTATTTAATAAGAATGTTATCATTGTCTGCTATCCTTACTAACAATGCCTGGCTGTGCTGGGATGCCTATTTGTATTTAATAAGAATGTTATCATTGTCTGCTATCCTTACTAACAATGCCTCACTGTGCTGGGATGCCTATTTGTATTTAATAAGAATGTTATCATTGTCTGCTATTCTTACTAACAATGCCTGGCTGTGCTAGGATGCCTGTTTTGTATTTAATGTGAATGTTGTTGTCTGCTATTCTTACCAACAGTACTGTTAATGATGCCCGGCTACGCTGTGATGCCTGTGATCTATACAATGCACTGTTTGGACGACTAACACCAACCTGTGTGCCTCCCCAAGGGGTGAGTCACTTATTCTTATTTATACTCTACTCACCCCAACAGCTGTTTAACTATCACTGACAGTGTACAGTTCTCAATTTTCTTATAACTTGACTAAACACACCATCCTAATAACATTTAAAAACAAGATCTCTTCTGTAAGTTGTATTCAGAAGTTCTGGACATAATGAGAACACTCGAGAAACTATTAAATAATTCATTCAATTACTACATGGACACTTCATAATCACATCACACTTATTTCAAAACAATGTTGCATTCCAATAAAATACAGATCATAATCAGATAAAAGGTGTAGCATTGTAAACAAATCAGTTCAATTCATAGTTAAACAACATACATAGAATTTGTTAACATTCAGGATAAAACATTCTCCTTTTAATTTGACCTTTTTTAAATGTACAGTAAATTACTGACAGATTGTAAAGGGTTACATTTAATATTATTATCAGTTTGTTTTGATTATTGCACTGATTGTCACTGTTTTTTGTGTAGTGTATGAAATTCCTTCCCTCCCATTCTTGCTGATAGTATAATAAACAGAACCTTTTTGTAAACAGATGGGTATCGTCATTGATCTGAAAAAAGAGAAAATTATGAGTCTTTCTCCACTAGCATTGCCATCGTCACCGGTATTCAATTGAAATTGTTGATAGTGCTTCTTACATATTTGGACATCTCTCTTTCATTCCGTCCTTCTTGCTTGGTTGTCATCCATCTTTTTTTTTCACTTTTCTCTTTCTTAGGTCCTATTCCTTTATTCCATTTCATATCTTTTTTGTTTTGTTACACTATCTTCACCAGTGACATCATTCTAGTTTTTATTCCCCTTCAATTATGTCTTTCCTTCTTTATTTCCCTTCTCCACCCTGCTTTCTTACTTTCCTTTCATCCTTCCTTACTGAAGCTTCATCCCTTCCTTCCTTCCTTCAATCCCCCTGCCCTTCCTTTTTTTCCTTCCCCCTTCCTTAATTCATCCCTTTCCTTTTTCTTTTTACTCTTTCTCCCTTTTTCCTTTTCCTGAGCATTTTCCTTCTTCACTTCCCCCATGCTCTTAAGGGGCTGATCAATATATATTTGAGAGGGGAGGTAAGTACTTTCGGTCTTTTCCTTTGGCCATGATAGTCATGCACACTTTATTTTTATATTACATTTTTTTGGTTGTTGCCCTACCCCTCCCCCAAGTATGAAATGGTCAGTCCCTAATCCCATCCTTTCGTTGCCTGTAAATTTCATTACTAACTGGCTATTTTCTAATTTGTTCTTTTGTCCCCTTTTCTTTCTCTATACTTTGTTTTGTTTTGTTTTGTTTTCTTTGTATCTTTAGTCTTATTGTTGAATTGACTTTGACATGTTCTGACAGTTTCACAAGTCAAAACTGCCAAACTTGATTTTGATTGGTCACATTTTCATGCCATGCATGTCAATGTTTTTTTTTCTGGGCAGTTCTAAGCATATCTTCGAAACCCATTGTTGTAGTATAATCTATTGTCACCCTTTTTATTATTTAGGCTGGTTCTATAAGTGGTGAAGAGTCTACTGCATCTAAAACATCAAGAAAAAGTCATAAAAGAAAGAGAAAGACATCACGCCCACACTCACCCAGTGGTATGCATACATAAATAATAATATAAGTACACACTGAACATAAGTAAAAGATATGTGTGATGTGTGGGATTCCTTACCACTGTGTGACAAATAAGTCCAGGAACATTAGATTGCAATCACTAAATGTGTGCAACAGTTGTCACTATTTAGTAGTGAATAGCACTAATTAAACAAAAGAAAACAATAGAATTAGCATAAAATAGCATGTTTTAGTGGTATTTATGTTGCGCACTTTTAGTACATGCACTCTACATAACCACTGCTGCATATATCATGTTTATTGCGACTGATCATTTATACGTTTATAATGACTGTATGTCTTTTAAATAGTAAATAGCATGCCGTTAGTAATATTTATGTTGCACATTTTTTGTATTTGTGCTCTAACATTCTCTAGCATATGGCAAGACATATATAGAGGTCGATCGAGCTTTTGACGATGTCTTTATTTATAAGCTTCCACGTAAAATTCACAAAACATTATTTAATTTTCTTGGTGTTCGCACTTCTATTGGAAATAACCATGAAAATAAGCAGAAATTATCCTCCTTGATTAAATCTGTTTCTCGGTTGGTTTTCGAATATAGTTCTCGCAGCAAAAACAATTCAACTATAAGTACTCATTTTTACGCTTACGTCATCACATGCGTCTCTGTGGCGCAGTCGGTTAGGCGCTTGTCTTTCATACGCAAGGTCCCCGGTTCGAGTCCGGTCAAAGTGATATTTATTTCTCAAAAAAAAAAATATGTAAAATAATTTTAAATGTTAACTTCCTGTTAACAACTGGAAGTTTACTGGAAAGTGAGTGAGTGAGTGAGTGACAGAGATGCCCCACTCCATTAACTCTTCCATTGCTAACGCAATGTCTGAGTTAAAAAGAAAAAAAGAAAGAAAACAAAAGAAAAAATAAACACATGAAAGTGAGTCTTCAAAGAGATCAATAACCAAAACAAACTAAAAAAGAAGAGAAACATAAAAGAAAACAAACAGAAAGGAATTAGAAATTAAAAAAAAAAAAAAGAGAGAAATTGACTCACTTGTTTTCTTAGAAACACTACTTATATCACTGTGTGGTAATACAACAAAAAAACTTATGACACATTAATCTCTACTTTTTAATGCAATGGTGTTTAGTGTTTTGTTATTTTTTTGTAGACATGAGTCACCTTGATTCCCAACCTGGTACACCAATGAGTGTCGAGTCGGCTTGTTCAGAAGCAAATAAGCTCAAACTGAAAATCAAGGTGAGATCTTATAGTATTATAATTGATTAATTTCCCAGAATGGTTCTCCTTGATTGCATAGTAGACTGTTTGCTTGATTAGTGAATTCATTGAGTGATTGGTTGGCCTTGGCTTTATGATTGATTGATTACTGAACTGAAATGCAAAGACAGTAAACCATTTGGGCTGGTGATTGCTGTGAAATAGCCCTTAGGCTTACAATTTATCAACTGCTCATGCTCAGTCTACATGATTGATTACTTGATTGGTTGACGAATTGAAAGGTTGTTAATCGATTGAGGGACTGACAAGGTGATTAATTTATAGACTCATTGAGTGACCAATAATTATTGATTCATTTATACTTAGCCTGTGTGTAAATTGCTTGCTTGATTGATTGGACTATTGACAGACTGAATATTTGCAGACTTGCTGACCAGCAAACACACAAAGTGCTAAAATTGTTTTCTAGTTCATGAGAAAGAATTGCAGCAACATGCTATTCTTTTTTATTCTTTTTTACTTCTTTGCCAACAGCTTGGGAATGAGGAGAGTGGAGTTGACAGTAGTAGTGAAATTCATCCCAAGGAAACTACCGAAACTGATACCAAAAAACACAAGAAGAAGAAAAAGAAACATCGTCACAAAGATGACAAGGGAAAGCGTAAAATGAGCACAAGCAGTAGTAACTACGATTCTCCGTTGATGTTTGATGCCAACATATCCTCTACTCCTATTTGAACCAGCTGTACCGGAAACAGTGAACTATAATATTGTGCCATGTTGCAATGAGATTGTAAAGTTTGTGCAAGAGATTCACTAATGCCACTGTTGATATACACCGACTGAGAATGTTGGCAAGGAATTCAAAATGTGCTCTACTCCTTGTTTTTGTGATTTTCCATGCTCAAAATACAAGTACTTCTCTCTGCTAGACTGTGAAAAAGTACAACACATTGTTGACAAAGAACCCAAAAACTTCCAAGTGGAATAAGTTGTTTGATGTGTATATGTTATGTTGGCAAATAGTGTGTGGATTAACAAAAAAGGGAATATAATGCAATGCAACGTATGTTTCCTTTGCGAAGCTAATTCATTGCTCTGTAACAATTTGCTCAGCTGGAGAGAAGTGCTAGTGTTTATTTATGAAGACAAACAACTGTAGACTTACTTTTGACTCAAAGTCCTTGTTTTTGTAAGAAGAAAGTTAAAATTAATTGAAAGTAGTTACAATTAGTAATAACTGTAGATAATATGGAATGTGTAAATAAAGGACATCTATCAATATCCTTGTAAAATTGATCACTTTCAATACCAAAAAACCTTCGGGACTATCTTGAAAAAATGGGTAGGGGTGCTAAGTGGGACTCTTTTTTTTCTTATGGAGAAATTATTAATCAAGTAATCAACTTTTCCCCATAATGCTCCAACCAAGAAATGTCAGTATCACCATCATCCCCTGATTCTGAAACCTCATTAGGGTGTCCAATTTTTCCATTTTTTCAACCAGCTCAGTTTCATCATGAAGTCTGTTGCATACATAGCAATGATGGCTCAATTATAACACTGTCTATAATATTATCATGCAGTAGTTTGGTGAGGTATGGGACTTGTGCATGCCTTGACCACATCCCATTTGATGATAATTCAGTACATTTTACTGGCTTGAAATGCGGTAAGTTCACTTTGCATTGTCTTGTTTGTTATTCTCCTTTGTTCAATTCAATGTTTCTTTTAATGTCTTGGATTGTATTTTTCTTTTCTTCTACAAGTCTTTGAAGTTCTTGTAACTTATTTTCCTGACATAAAAAGAAAAAAATAGTTTTTTGGGGGTGGGTGGGATTTTGTTTTAAGGATGATGGGAAACCTGGGAATTGATCAATACACAATTTTAAGGGCATTACTAAAACGCGGAACCAACGGAACCAGTTCCAAACAGTAGAAAACAGTAGATTTTACCAAAATATTGATTGCTATCGACATATAAAAGATGTATTAATCTTGGTGTTTTAAACAAGTTTGTAAAGTAACCTGTCAGTTACCTGTTGCTCTTTTCCAATTGTAAAATACGATATATTTTTCAGACAAATCAACTGGACATCCTTTTTGGATTTCTTATCTTTTCAAACTAGAAGCCCGATTCTGTAGAAAAGAAAGAGCATCTTGTCTGTCTGCCATTTTGTATATAAACAGAAAACCCAACATTACACAGGAAGCCCAATCAAATTATAAGAGTATTTATTACAAAGTGTAACTAAACGCACACCTGCATGAACAAAGTGGGGTGAAAAATAAGACACCATACAGTATTCATTCTTCTACATTTATCAAATCCATCTACGGCTTCAAAACGTTGTTTATTGATTATACAATTAATCATTTCGGTAAATGAAAGTGAATAGCCAAACAAAGATTAAACGCATATTCAATATAATGTATAATGCTATAGTGCTATTTACTACTAAATAGTGACAAATGTTGCACACTTTTAGTGCATGCACTCTAGTTAGCACCAATTAGTTAGTTAACTATTTCACAGGAATATTATTTGCACTCTATTGATGAAGTTTAAATTTGGTTTGTTCCAAGTTGTCCCGCTTCCGTTTATACAGCCCATTTAGTTACTCTACTATGTCCAGTCGTATAAAATAAATATAAAACATCGACATAATTTATCGGTCTTTGCTGTGTCTATCGATTTCTATTGATTACCAATACCAATCAATAGCAATAACTAGAATGATATCGATTGGTGCTTATTTTTTTTCGATCAGTTTTCTATTATTGATTCAGTTTATCTACTGGACCCATGTCGACTTACTTGCTCCTTGATAGTGATGTTTTCACGTATGTAAAACCCAGCGGCTCCACCGAGTAACGAACCAATAACGATAGCACCTACCAATCGAGATATTTTATTATTTTGAATGACCATTTTGTCAAAACCTCAGGGAAAATAAACGATTTTCATACATCACTGAGGAAGAGGCCCGTCATTTGGTTATCGCTGTAGCCGTTCTCGTCAGGCGTTGCTTGCGATTGAAGGAGGAAGATTGGGAAGCACCATAAAACACAGGGGTTCCGGTCGACCGTAACCGGTCGGTTCCGATCGTTCCGATCCAGATAAGTGAGCACTCTTAGCCATCCCGAGGCCATCCCTCAAAATAATGGCTTCGGAAGGCTCTCCGACGAACCAAATCTGAAGCCGTATTTTAGAAACCCAATTCGCCTTTCCGGAATTCAAAAAGAGACTGGGAACGAATTTAGAAATATTTATCTAATCAAAAAACAAATCGCACTAAAATTACCAAGTTTACTAAGTTTCAGAAAGTTTAAATAAGTACTGACTGATTTGTAGGTTTCAACGAAATCTTGAAAATTAGAAAGCATGTATGGTTTTGGGGAACAATTTGGGGACACTGTCTTCAAATTCCATACATTCTTTGACACTTTTGCGACTTTCAAAAAATTGCCACTCAGTTCGTATTTATCCATACACGCTGAAACTTGGTGATAATACTAAAAATGGTACGATCTTTCTTGTTTGATTTCTTAATTTGATTAAAAGTTTAACTCGGCCCCAGTCCCTTTTTGAATTCTGGAAAGGGAAATAGCACATACACTAAAAGCCCTGCCACCATAGCTAAGTGATGAAAATGTATGTTGAGATCAGTACAATGTAAATGAATAAATGTTATCAATATCATTATTAGTTCTAAACCTTTGTTCTTTGATTGGGTAGGTGATCCGCTAACGAACAAAATGTTCGTCCTTGTTTGTACTCATAGAGAAGAACTGTCAGGTATTTAGGAGCCACATGATTGACAGATTTGAACTGAAGTCAATAGCCAGTAATTTGTAAATGAAGCGTTTAGATACTGGCAACCAATGGAAATCTTGTATGTTACTATCACATTTTCATACAGTGGGAGTTAAATACCTCTTTGGTTCCGGCACTGAAATAATCGTTTGAAAAAGCCCACCATCAACTACCAACCCATGGCCAACAAGCGAATTTGAATTACACACAGATTATAACAACAGATTTAATCAGACCATAAAGACATTGCAAGACAATTCAAAGCTTTTATTGATAGCACTTTACATTGTCATTTTTTGACGAGAAAAAGCGAGCCTCTAGAAACGCCATTAAGTTTTCTGACTGGTACAGGGTCATCGATCTTAACCCTCCTTTCTAAAGATAGGGCAAACGCAGGAAACCCATGAAATAAAAACAAACTAAATACTAACAAACTAAAGCTATTTTGTAACTATTTGTCACTAGCTAGCACTCGGCCAGAACACAATACCCGGACAAAAGAAATAGCAATGTTCTGGTGGTGTGATAGGGACAAATAGTTACTAAATAGCTACTATTTGTTAGTATTTAGTTCGTTTGCTCTATTTATGTCTTCATAATGTCTTTGCAGGTATTTACATAGTTTTGTGTCTTGACTTTCCTTATATTCAAATTGTTTTTTTTTTTTTGTTTGTTTGGTGTGAGACTGGGTTAACGAGAAAGATTACTACTATTTTAAAAAGGCGTTATTGGAGAAAAGTAGTAGATAATTAAGGCAAAATCACGACCGAAATGTGCAAACTTCTCCATCGAGTCCATGTAAATAGATTGCTGCAATTCATGACCATAACCATCCGTAATCGATAAACTTTTTATTTCTGTTCAATGCTTATCTTAATTGCTGATAAAAATATCATTTCGGTTGTGCTGTTGCTTTTCACTTTTCGCCTAGCCTATCTAGCTCCGACGTTTTTTTAAAGTAGGCGTATAAATCACTACATTCGGTTGCACGAAACCTTACTAAAGTTATCCACCGCATAAAAGCTATCCACTCCGGTGGATAGGGATTTATCCGGTGGATAGGGATTATCCGGTGGATAGAGTGGCCGGTGGATAGGGATTTATCCAGTGGATAGGGAGTTATCCGGTGGATAGGGATTTATCCGGTGGATAGGGATTTATCCGGTGGATAGGGATTTATCCGATGGATAGGGACTTATCCGGTGGATAGGGATTTATCCGGTGGATAGGGATTTATCCGGTGGATAGGGATTTATCCGGTGGATAGAGTGGCCGGTGGATAGGGATTTATCCAGTGGATAGGGAGTTATCCGGTGGATAGGGATTTATCCGGTGGATAGGGATTTATCCGGTGGATAGGGATTTATACACTGGATAGGGATTTATCCTGTGGGGAGGGATTTATCCGCTAGATAGAGATTGATTCGCTGGATAGGGATTTATTCAGTGGGTAGGGATTTATCCGGTGGATAGGGATTTATCCGGTGGATAGGGATTTATCCGGTGGATAGGGATTTATCCGGTGGATAGGGATTTTTTCCGGTGGATAGGGATTTATCCGGTGGATAGGGATTTATCCGCTAGATAGAGATTGATTCGCTAGATAGGGATTTATCCAGTGGATAGGGATTTATCCGCTAGATAGGGATTGATTCGCTGGATAGGGATTTATTCGGTGGGTAGGGATTTATCCGCTAGATAGGGATTTATCCGCTAGATAGGGATTGATTCGCTGGATAGGGATTTATCCGCTAGATAGGGATTGATTCGCTGGATAGGGATTGATTCGCTGGATAGGGATTTATTCGGTGGGTAGGGATTTATCCGCTAGGTAGGGATTGATTCGCTGGATAGGGATTTATTCGGTGGGTACGGATTTATCCGGTGGATAGGGATTTATCCGGTGATTTATCTGGGCGAAAAGTCCACGCTTATTTTGCGTGCATCTACAACTCGTTGCTGTCTACGTCAGTAAAAAGAAAAACAGCAAACGCTATATCGCAAGTCGATGAAAGTAGGAGCGGTGCAAATGAGATCGCAAATGCATGCATGTCACAACTAACACTGACTTTTATGGACTTTCCTGAGTTTTACTTTTAATTTACGATGTACCACAAAGGTACTCATTTTAGAGTGATTTTTTTCTGAAAAAACCTATATTATGCACTTTATTGCGCCCTATACACTTTAGTATTTACAACTGGCGCTTCTCGGGTTTTTTTTTTAAATCACTCTGTAGTGATAAAAACAATTATTTTGCTACAACGTACAGATCAGAAAACTAAACAGTTTTGAAACCTGAAGGAGAACAATTTGTGACAGTTTTTGTCATTTTTGATTTGTTGGCAAGCATTGGCAATACTACCACCTGCTCTGTTATTGCTGAATTTCAATCAGTTAAATTAAATTAAATAACACTGTATATTCATTGTCGTTAAATTTTAAATACGTTAACTAAGGCCCCGCAAGAGTCACGGTTTGCGGATGCACAAAACAAAACAGAGACTGAGACTACAATATCCCCGATACCGGACAAATTTATATTCGGGATCTAGATTCCGCGTAAACGGTATGTGCGAGTAGAATCTTTGAACATCCAAAAATTTGTTCGGTACCGTATAATCCAGGCATGAAACTCAATGGGCGTCACATTGAAATTACAATATCATAGATATCAAATTCAAAACTTGCTCACTGAAAAAGATTCATTTCAACAAGCAACGTTTTTGCTGTCAATTCAAATTAACTAGACTATTGTTCCAAGTTACTACTATTTCTTAACAATATAAATAGAAAACCAGTTTGTTTTCTTTCAATTTGATGATAATGACAGCAAAGAGTTGGCAGATTTAGTCTAGTCAGTTCCAGAAGGCATTTCCTTCATACTAGATACTATGTCGATCTTACGTACTGTCTCGTTTACAACACGGTGCAATGACATGTTAGACCCAAAGTTTGATCCAGGCCGACCAAAGCTAAAGCCACCATTCTGTCGTCCCAGCCCTAACACGGAGGCCGGTCGTGGACGCTTCGTGGACGACATACTGGAGTTTAAGAAGTCTTTGTTTCTAGAGGGTATAGGGCGAGATACCTCGTGTACTTGTTCCGTAGCTCCAACATGACGTATTTCAACAAACTTCTTGACTAACTGTTTCCAATCAAGAACTTCCTCGATGCGTGGATTACGGGCAACACTCTCTCGATGGCGCATCGTCCCGTTAGGTAACCATGATGATACGTGATGGTCGTTATACAGGCCCTCGAGATTCATAGATATGTTCTCCGGTACTTGATCCCCGGTACGTAAGATATCAATTATATCGGACCGACAACAACGGCACTTCGCCCTATAGAGTACTCGTAGATATGACATCAACTTGGTGATGAGGTTTAGGGGGGAGGGGGTTGTAGTCGATCGCTTCATATTTCGTATTAACTTGGCGCGACCAAATTTCCACTCAGTGTCGGACTGCCTTTGTATTCTCTGATACGTGTCACTCATCATGGCAATGAGTAAGTTAATAAGTACAATTATTGTAATAACGTTATAAATACCGAAAGTTGCCTTAGCAATAAAGTGCGTGGCGTAAGGATGTTTGTCTTGAGGTACCAAACTATCCATTTCTGTCAGTCCAAACAAACTAAAAAATAGCAGCTCAAAACAGTAGAAAAAGCCAAACGATGTATTTTGTACTTTGTGTTCTTCATTGTCTTCACCGTACATTGGACGATAAACCGCTGTTAAGTGCGCCGTGAAACCAACCATGAAGATAAGTAGAATAACCAGGAAACGAACCAGGTCATACATAAGGTCCCGGATAATTACCCCCCACGGCCCAAACAAATGATGAAACGACAAAAAGTCCAACAGCTGAGCAAAACACAACATCATTCCCAGTGCAAGAAACTGGTTACGAGTGTATATCATGTGTATGCGTTTTTCTTTATCCAAAGCGTTCGCAATCAAATGAAGAAAAATGGCGATAAGACTTAGAAATAATACTATTAGAGGTATCCAACCCAGACCAGCTCGGTCGTGTGGATCGGTGAGTTGTGACAGTAGTAATCCTGACAGCCATATTACTAACAACCACTCGTACCAACGAGGTATTAACGAATAAACAGCACTACTCCACGGCACAACAGTCGTCAAACAAAACAAAAGAATTAGATACAAGTGAGATATTAAATGACAGATAAACTTGATGATCGGTACTTTGTGAAAGCGGTCTTTCCATGGAAGGCACAAGAAAGCCCAAAATGGCGGACAGATTAGGCACAGGATAAATAACAGGAAATACTTCCAGTCATCCCATTTGAAATCACCTCGCCAGACATCACCAAGATACACTTGTACGGTGGGATGAGACACACAATCTTTTTGTTCGGTTTCTATCAAGAAGTCTAGAAATGGTATTTCACGTTCATCGACCGCTGTAAGTAACGCCTCGGGATTATTGGCGCATGCCAGTGATAATAGTTCGACTGCAACATTAGAACAGACTTGACTAACAGCTACCAGGTCTCGCCCTCGCTCCTTCTCGCGTGTTGCTTCGATACGATAATGACGGGACAGCTTAGCTGCAGAGTAAATTGGTGCTGGTGTTTGAAGTATGAAATCCACCAAGGATTTGAAGTCGACACTCATTGAACAAACCATCAGATCAAATAGGAACTACAACAACATAACAAGAATGGCATGTTATTGCATACAAACGAACGGACAAAGAAAAACAAACAAACGAACGAACGAACGAACAAACATACAGACAGGCAGGCAGGCAGACAGACATACCAGCAAAGCAAGCAAGCAAGCAGCAAGCAAACAAACAAATGAAACCACCAAATCAAACAACAAAAACACACATAACTTCGTCTGAAGGCGCTCTCCGGCTCTGATATCGCCTACGACACAAGTGAAAGGCAAGCTTTAAAATGCATCACGTGGTATGCATACCTTTCTATCAGCCAAAAGTCGTTCAGTATTCATCTCCTGTTGTAAAAGATAGCTAACAACACTCAGGTGGCTTGAAGCTGCTGCATAACAGATAGGAAACTTTCCTTCCTAGAAAAGAAATAGTAACAGAATGAAAATATTGCTAAGGAGTGCTTGGTACGTAAATAATTATACGAAAAACAAAAACAGAAAATGTTCTTCAACAAACAAAACAAATGAATACAAGTTACGGCGAAGATGACGAAAGTTAATAGGATAGACTAACGCGGAAAATACACAACGTTTCGTTGGTATCGTTTCGTTGAGATTGTTTTCATTGATGTCATCGAAACATTGTGCATTTTCCCCTTTAATCTTTCTTATCAATTTAATCACTAAAGCTAACTTAAGTGAAAATAAATAAGGTCGGTAATTATGGTTAGACGTCGTACTTTATTTTCAACACGAGGAGATGCACCAGATTCCACTAATAGACGAACAACTTCTACTCTTCCAGAATCAGCTGCCATATGAATAGGAGCACAGCCATTCTAGTGATAAAAACAACATTGAAAATCAACATAGCAGTAAAAGAATCACAATTTATACTTACGGTTTTATAGCATAGGAAAAGCAACAACAGAGACACCGTTAACAAACCAAGAAAAAATGAGCTAAGAAAACCTATCCTCGGACCCCATCAGGAACCACTCTAGTGCTATTTTTACAAACCAGGCTATTTTAAGTCTGTTAACACTCCCGCTAAAACCTTATTGTTAAGAGAAAGAGATGTTTAATTTGAAGAGCTCTTTTTTATCTTCGACGCCAGTACAATATTCGTCTATTTTCTCTGGTCAATCTGAACAACCACGTTCCGCATCTTAAAATAATTTAGCGACAATGATGATGTGTGCAAATCCCAGTATGGGGGATAGGATCTCTTTGCTCATTTTCACTTGTAACAGACTTATCAAGAGCAAAACAGCAACTCTTCAACTGATAAAGACTTGTAGTTTGTATGTAGCCGTAACGTTGCAGTTTCATTCATGCAAGTAACTTTCCACGACGAATACTCTATTTTACTCCACTAATTTATAGCCGTGTACCTCATCTGGAGCATTGATATCGGCACCTTGACCAATCAACTGTGATACTAATTCACGATGTCCATTAGCTGCTGCAAGATGCAACGCCGTTTTCCCTGTCTTGTCTTTGACATGTAGTTGAACAGTTGATTTGCTAAGCAGGATACTAACAACCTCTAAGTGGCCATTCTCTGCAGCCAGATGAAGAGGAATCGAGCCCTAAGTAAACCAAAAAACATTAACGGAGGACTGAAGTATTACTAAGACGCTAACTTGTATACGATATTATTGTTATTTCATGCAACGAAATTCTGAGTTCTAAACAGAGAGTTTCAGATGCAGAAATTAAAATTTACAAATAGCTTGTTGCATATAAGATGCGAATGTAATAAATTAACCTAAACATGCCAAGTTTTGAAATTTGATTTTGTGAGAACAAATTACATTGAAAGCAGTTTTTAATTGCCCCCCCCCCCCCCCCCCCGCTTCCCCCAAAAAATCTTGCTCCTAATTTCGCTGAGACGCCTATGAAAATTGAAAAATATAACCACAATGTATTTTAGCACAAGCCATTGGACGTATCCTAGGTATGTATCTCTAGACCCACCTGCAGTGCTGTTGCTGAGTCCACGCGCACTCCAGGAGAGTTCAGAAGTATTCTTACAACACCCACGTGACCACACTGTGCAGCTAAGTGAAGAGGTGTATAGCTAAACTGTAAAGAGAGACGATTGTTGCATTTATAAATGTTTAACAATCTAGTTATAATGCTGCATAAGACCTAATAGTACATTACAATACAACATGTCTTAGTGAAGAGTTTTCTTATTTTTAAATGATCACAAAACTTAATTTTGTGTTTCAAAAATAAATTCTCACTTTGGATTCATCAACAAATTGCATTTTTCTTCTAGGCACTGGTGTACTAACAAGAGGACAGATTAGTCCCCTACGAGGCTAGTACACCAGGTACCTCCGGCTTAATGCCTTTAGACGAGATTACGCAATTCTAATTCTAACCATTTTCAGGTTGAAGGTGTTTCTCCTCAATTACTTTAAGACTCTGTGTTGGTCTGGCCACCCACAACCAACTGAGCAAACTAGGCTGCGGATGGACTGAACCAGCCTGACTGCGCTTAAAAAAAGGTTTATGATGATGATGACACGCAAAAGTAAACAAAATGATTTTTTTTAAATACTGAAGATGCAGAATTAAAATGAACAAATCAAAATATTACAATGCAGGAAACGCTATAATAAGATGGTACAACACACTGATATACTCACGTCAGAGTTTCCTGACTTTTCAGATTCAGAATGAGAAGGAGGTTCACTTTTGATGGTTCCAGGTACTTTAACAAGCATCTCACGAACGACATCGATTTGACCATAGTGGGCTGCTACATGGAGAGCTGTTAGACCAGTCTGAGAAAAAAATACAAACGTATGTAATTGATCAATCATCTGGAAAAGAATCAAAAGCTGGTTGCTTTGCTGTTTGTTCGTTTGTTTGTTTGTTCGTTTTTTTGTTCTATCAACACACCTGAACACTAGCCATACTCCAGGGTACTTTACCACGCAATACTTCAAGCACATCCACGTGACCGTATTTAGCAGCAAGGTGGAGAACTGTCATACCATCCTAAATATTGTCAAGTATTAAGATAAGTTATGGCAACCAGATGATATTACATTCGCTGAAATGTGTTTGTTGATGTATAGTTATAAGCAAACCATATCAGTATTGTAAGGTAATTGCGACAGCCATGTATGTATAAACAGTTGAATTATTCACACAACAAAAATTTGAAATCCAATCGATATTTAATAACAGATGAGTCACTGACGTATGTTGTGTAAAGTACATAAATAATACACACTGTACTTGACTTAAACAGGGTGCGCTGATAAAAAGCATATTATCATTGGCAATCACAGTCATCACATTAGGGGTATTTCAATGTTGGAAATTATCTGGACACGACAAAGAACTGTTGATATTTATACACTTACCGCGTCCATGTCGCTAGGAAGAGCACCATAACCAATCAAGACTTCCACAACTTCCTTGTGACCTCCGCAAGCAGCTAACAGTAGCGGTGTGGCGTGTTTATTCTGAATGTTTAATATCAAATATTTCTGATGATGTATACAGCTTTTAAGATCCATTGTTCAACATTTATGCTCGTTTATTTTTAAAATTATCTTGATTTTTAAGCGCATCACAATTAAACTTTCCTAAAACAAGAACAAGAAACATGAACCTACTTTGTTTCTTGATGTAATGATTCCTGCTGGGTTGAATTTACTAAGCTCCTTCATGACAGATACACTTCCTTTCATTGCTGCAATATGGACACAGGTGCATCCTTCCTGTAACACAAAACAATATCATATTCTAAGTCAGCTTAACGTTGACAGAAGTATCAGCATAAAAATATCTAAAATTGTAAGTGAGTAAATATTTTGGCAACTGTTTGCCGTTATCATAGAAATAACAATGAAAATGACATCTATGTTTTCAAATACTTACCGAATTGACATGCTGTAAAAGATCTGGTTTGTGCTTGAGGAAATGAGACACAACTTCTGAATGATCATTTTGAGCTGCATAATGAAGAGGTGTTTGTCCTTTCTGAAATAAAAACATGTTTTGTCATTCTAGTTGCCCCGTGATTATTGTCTGAAAACATTATATTAAGGCTAGTTAACGCCATTAAAAATAGAAAAAAAAAAACAACAACAAGCAAACAAACAAAATCATCGGATCAATTCTTGCTTGAATAACTATTTTAATCGAGGGAGTCGGTAAATAGCCGCCTTTACCGTAGTATTAAAATGGCCATTATACAATAGTTACTCCGTGGGTCGTTTGAACTGCGAAAGGTTTCATGACCATGATTATCAAGCTTCAGTTAATAAAAAAACTTACTACGTAATTGAAACACACTTGTCGTAGAAACTGTTACTGTTATTGTAAATACCAGACATTGTGTGTTAGACTTACATTATCTACTGCACTTATATCGGCTCGTAGCTCCAGTAAATGTTGACAGACTTCTATGCGCCCTTTCTCTGCTGCTAGATGTAAAGGAGTCTTTTTATCCTGTCAGAAACATAGGACTATCGTCAACACCCATTCGCATTTTAGAAAAGGTATAAAATTAAGTTATAATTGTACATGCAACTACCGAATGAATGGCAAATGATGGTATACGCGGGGATTGGTATTGTTAGTTTTTTCGGATTATCATCATCATCACTATTTTTATTTGATCAATAATATTTACCAGTGTTAAAGCATCAACAGCAGCCTGGTATCGGCTGACAAGCAATCCAACGAGTTCTTTATGACCATTTTGTGCAGCTAGATGCAATGGTGTCAGACCAACCTGTGCAGAAAAAAAAAACATTTACAATATTTAAATTTAAAAGTCAATCAGGGGACTGTGATAAAGTCACCATAACTGAGTAAAGTCTTTCTGGAAGTTTTTATTCATTATGCATTCATTATGATCAAATTTGTAGATAAGATAATTCCTTTTGGTTTAGTGCCAGTCTCGAGAAAGACAATGAGATATAAGATTGATATTGATACTAAGCAGCAGGGCAGTGACAGGAATGAGAGCAAAAACGTTAAAATAAGAATTAAATTGAAGAGATTTTCAGATTCCATGCATAGGCCTTAGTACATTGATACACAAGCATACCATTCATTTGGGCTCATGCAAGAATCATTTTCGTAGATACCACAATCATTACCTTGGTCTTAGCGTTAACATAAGCTCTCTGTTCTAGTAGTTCTTGAGCAACGTCTAGATGTCCTCTTTCTGCTGCTAAATGTAGCGCAGCCTTGCCAGTCTAGTATGGAATAAATGGAAATTTAGTAAAAGTTAGATAAATAGGTAACTTTATTTAAATACGATAAATATTATGCATTTCAATAAAACTGTTATTTTCCATGTAGAAATCAGAACAATTTCTTCGCCACAGGCCGATTGCAAGAAGCGGGCCTGGGTAACTGGGATACACAGCATAGAATTTTAGATTAATTTACGATTTATTCGCATGACTTGTGTTAGCTATATTCAATGTAACCATCAATAATTTAGAGATAGCAGCAAGAGTCATCATAGTGGTTAGCTTACATCATCGAAGACATCCCCACGCGCTTGGTATCGTAGTAATGTTTTCACTGCAGCAAGATGACCTTTCTCACTGGCAACATGAAGAGGCGCAAGACCAGTCTAAAACACAAACACAGTGAGCAAACATCGATATTTTTTACGTTGCCTTAGCATCAACAAAAATACATTTAAACTTTGCTTGAGTGAAACAATGTGTTTATATTTTCAGGAATCATAGTTCTTTGTGAGTATCAATACGCTAATGACAGGGTCGAGATTGGTAGAACAAAGATTATTCCGTATTTCTAGGAATTTTCCCAAATATTCGATATAACATCACTGATATAGAGTCTTAGGTTGCAATGAAGGCCACTATCTAAAATAACAACACGAATCGACTCGAGAATCCCGACATTGCCTGTGCAAATTTAGCTGTTGTCCTATACATATTTCTTGATAAATATTCCATATGCACCGTGCCATATGCCTATAATTGTTTTTTCATAAAAAGTAAAAGTGTGTTTTTCGTACCGATGAGCGTCTGTTAACGGCTGCCTGTATTTTTCCCTGGGGCATCGAATGTAGAAGAATCTGTAGAGTATCATTGTTACCAGACCGTGCGCATTCATGCAACGGTGTTTCTTTAGTCTAAAATAGCAGGAAAAATATAATTTGAAATTATCATATCAATAAATAAAATGTTTAGTAACTTGATTAACTCTGGTGTCCGTTAGATGTCTACTAGTTTTGACGGATGGTTTTTTTGCGAGCTGTATGTACCTTAAATACTATGTTTGTGATATATGCTCGTTGTGTTTGTGTCCGGTGTTTTTCTTTATTTGTTCAATGTTTGTTTGATTTCTTCTGTTCAATATAAAGTGACAAATTCACAACAAAAGCTCCCGTGAGTGCAAAGTTTATTTTATTTTATGATGCATTTACAAGTTGTAGGGCTGTCACCAATTCATTTGCGCGCGCTTACATACCGTGTGTGTTACCGCTGTACAGTCACCGCCATACTGCAGAAGTAGTTTGGTAATCGCAACACCATTGTTACCACGTGTTGATTTACTTTCGCACAACTGAGCAGCGTAATGAAGAGGTGTTTCGCCTTTCTATACAACAGACAAAACGTTCTAGTTTAGTTTTATTGTTCTTTTCTATAAAACAGACATTCAACATTCTAGCTCAATTAAGTTGTTCCAATAATGATTCAGTTATATTGTTGAATAAACATTTAAACTACATAAATCAACGCAATTTGTTATATGTGTATTACCGTGAAACTCTATAGAATATATTTCCGCAGTGATATAATGGGTAAGGTTTGAACCGTGTATATTTTTCATGTTAAATGATAGGATGCAAACACTAAATGTGTGCAACAGTTGTCACTATTTAGCAATAAATAGCACTAATTAAACAAAAGAAAACAAGAGAATTAGCATAGAATAGCACTATTTAGTGGTATTTACGTTGCACACTTTTAGTGCTTGCACTCTACGTAAGCCGTGGGTGAAATAGTAAGTGTAATGGTGTAGTGAATGGGAGAGAAAGTCCTATCAAAACTAGTTCGAGCGTTTGTACTCAATGTATTTATGTGCTCACTTACATCCGTAGGCATATTGAGAACAAGTTTGGCTACAGCTTTTGATTTTGTCTTGAATAAGACCTTAATCAATTCGTCAAGCTCTTGCAGTCTTCCTTTTTTAATCGCATGGTGAAGGGGAGTCTCTCCGTTCTGTGGATCACAACAACAACAACAGAAATGACTTATCAAAATAAGATATCAAGATATCACTAAATGTAATGATTTGAATGCAGTAACGTTTTACAAAACTATAACAGGGATAATAAAAATATTATTGATAATAATAATAATAATAATAATAATAATAACAACAACAACAATAATAACAGCATATAATTACATAGACAATGAATAGAGCTATTGGCGGTGCCTCGGTGAGAAATTAGAAAGTTTGAAAAGGCAATATGTTCAGTTCTGAAGCAGGCATATCCCGTTAATTTAAGTTTTTCCATGCCTATGTATCTTACCTTCGCTCTTTTTGCAGCATCAGCCTTTTCAATGAGCAACAGTTTTAAGGTTGCTAGGTTACCGTATCCTGCAGCTACGTGAACAGCGGTCTCACCATTCTAGTAAAAATGAGAAAATATATCAGTTGGCTTTGAATACTAATTATATTTTATTGAATTTCTAGGCATCTGAGTTGTAAAAGTACACTTGCCAAAAACACAATATAATAATATGTATCAGGTATCAACTTTTTGGTCATAAAAACGAGATCAAGAATTAAAAAATATATACGATACCATGTCATGACCCTGGACCTACTCGATTTACATGTACATTTTCTTACCATCTTAGGGCAGTTCACATTTGCACCGCTTTTTATTAACATTTCAGCTACAAGTTCACCATCTTTGATTCTTGCGGCTATGTGTAAAGGTGTTTGTTGCTCCTAAAAAATAATTTATGGATTTCATCTATTATGGTATCAACTGTGAAACATAGTGAACAAACGTTTTAAAACGTACATAAAATACATCGAATTAAGAAAAAATCTTTATGGAATCAGATGCACTGAAAGTCCATCTAAAGTTAGTGGAATTCAGTAAAAATTTACAAATATATAGAAAAAGGACTCTGCTTACTTTCCCTCCTTTCAGCTGTACGTTAGCTCCAAACCCTAGCAACGTCTGAACAACTTGAGGCTTGGCATGTTGTACTGCTATATGCAATGCTGTGTATTCATCCTATATAAAAATGCATGAACGATTAATTACGACTCTTTCATTTTCATGGATTACATTCTTTTTTTGGTCAATAGCTGTGAGGCTGAGAAACACAAATAGAAGCCGGCCGGGAAGTAATTTGAAAGAATATATATTTTACTCGCTTATTTACTCATGCATATCACTCACTCATTCTTTTACTCACTTTACTCACTCATTCTCTTACTCACTTTACTCACTAATTCACTTTACTCACTTTACTCACTTATTCACTTTACTCACTCAATCTCTTATTCACTTTACTCACTAATTCACTTTACTCACTAATTCACTTTACTCACTAATTCACTTTACTAACTCATTCTCTTACTCACTTTGCTCACTAATTCACTTTACTCACTCATTCTCTTACTTTACTGACTTTACTCACTAATTCACGTTACTCACTCATTCACATACTCACTTTACTCACTCATTCACATACTCACTTTACTCACTCATTCACATACTTCACTTTACTCACTCATTCACATACTTCACTTTACTCACTCATTCACATACTTCACTTTACTCATTCATTCACATATACTCACTTATTCACTTATTCGCTTTACTCAATCATTCATATACTCACTTTACTCCTTCATTCACAAAATAATCTTCATCAAAGTTAATTTTATCTTATAAGTACCTTGGTTTTAGTGTCAACTAAAGCTCCTTTTGTCAACAATGCCTTGACAACGCCCACGTGACCACGGCGTGCAGCTGCATGAAGACACACAGCTCCATCCTGGCAGAGAAAGTAGTTATGGACATCATGTACCACTACATCAATTTCATCATCATCATTATCATCACCATTATCATCACCATTATTCATCACTAATGCCATTACCATGTCAAGCACCAAGCCATCTAATGTTGACATCCAACTATTTATCATCTTCATCAACGTTTACCACATTTTTGTTATTATGAAAGCATCCAACTTTGTCGTAACTTTTGTTATCAAAAACTATATATCATTGTCGCCACTTTTAACAGATCACCATCATTATTTTTCTCCATGCAGAGATCGATGGTACAAAGGCTGAGTAAGGCGATGGCCGAGTTAACCCTCTTGCCTCAAACCTCAGTGCCCAGATGGATCATATGTGAATAGAGTTTGTTCTAAATGTTGTTTTTCTCCAGGTTTTCTAGCTTTCCTCCCACCTTATTATTTAACAATGAGAGTAGAGTGAAGAGAGATTGTAAAATACAGAATGGGGGAGAGGGACAACATGCAGTCCGACATCAGCTATTAGCTGTCATTATTAATAAAATATTATTATTTTAAAAAAATTAAACATTTCATACCTTATTAGGCATGTGCATAGGAACACCTCTTCTGAGAAATACCATGGCAGCTTCAGGATGTCCAGCGTGAGCAGCAACGTGCATAAGAGTACTACCATCCTGTAAATAAATAAACATGTAATGTTACGCGCTAGCAGGATAGCATGATTAGCTGTTTGGTTGGTTTGTTGGACGGATAACTGGGTAAAAAATTGGCCGTTTGGTTGGATAGCTATACGTTCAGTTGCAAAATTATTTGGGCATTGGGTTTTTACTTGTTTTTATTTTTGTTTGTTTGTTTGTTTGTTTGTTTTGTTGTTTTTGTTTTTTTTGCTTTTCTTTTTTTCCAGTTATATATCCTCCCTTTCCACGGTTGTTTCAAAGGATGAAGTGATGTCTTTCTAATGATTAATGTGCTATCTTCTTGGTTGGTTGGTTAATCCAATGGTTTCTTTATCAGATGACTGATTGACCTACCTTTGTTCGTAGATTCACGTTGGCTCTGAATTTATCAATCAGGAATTCTGCAATCGATGAATAACCCTTCTGAGCGGCTAGATGGAGCGGTGTTCGGTCGTGCTACAATATCAAATCAAACCAGCTGACCGTTAAACGTATCGCATGCTTTCAAAAACACCGACAGCAACAAAAAGCATGATGAGAACAAGAACAACCATACAAACCTATGGCATCATCATTGTCTAAGAACTTACAAGACAATGACAACAACATTAACATTGACAACTGACCGATAATATTATATGTTGCGGTGTAATTTGCTCGCCATCTTGTTTGTTTGATTGCTTGTTTCCTCGCTAGTTTGTTTTGCGTTTCTTTGGATGGTTATTCATTTTCTTTATTAATCAGTAAGTGTTGTTTTTGAGACTTGGTTATTTGGTATCAAAAGGGATCTCTATGGATGAGGAAGAACTACTTACTGAATCTGGTATGTTGGCATCTGCTTTGGCAGCATACAGTAGCTTGACAATCGCTTCATCTCCTTCTATTGCTGCAACATGAAGCGCCGTTTGGCCTTCCAACTAGAAATGAAGCCAAAACAATATGAAATGATTATGCAGGCCTTGAAAGGTATCGAGTGTTATAATACATCTGTCAAACTGAATTCATCCCGTCAGCATCTTTCCGTCCTCAACAAACCGCATGAATCCAGAACGTTTTTATGCACATTGTTGTTTTATAAATTATTTTTGTCAAAGTTTTAATTATTGCTTTTGTTGCGTTTTAAAATGTAGTCGGTGCAGACGAGTCTCCTGTAAGCAAGGTGGCAGGCAGCGACCATGCATGGTTGTCCCACACATTTCGTCTTGAAAGGTGAAAAAAGTCAATAGCGCTCAATACACTACATTACAGACTACATTACACTTAATCTATAGGTTGATATATAGATGTTGCATGAGTTGGTAATCTTTAAAAAATGTTTTGTAATCTATAAAAATGCATTCTCTTGCATTTCATTGTTTTACATTTGCGTATTGTGCTGTTATTCATAACACGTTCAAGCTTTGATAGTTCGCTTTATTCCTATTCAGTACTAACTAGTACTATGTGTTAGCGGATATTTCATTGGTATATTAGTTGGTCTCAACTCACATTTTGTACGTCAACGGGGCAGTTAGCGTCTAGCAGTATCTTAGTTATCTCAAGATCTCGTCTTTTAACAGCTGCATGAAGACACGTTTCTCCAGTTTCCTTTAAGTAACACAAATACTCACAAGCTCAGCTCAGGGTATTTCCACGTTATATTTTCCTTACTGCACCACAGGGGCGAATTAAGGGGATGCGAGGGGATGTTAAACGAGGCGACAGTTTTTGTTGCGGCAACAATGTTTCCACAGGTGGTAAAACCAGGCAACATCTTGGAAACATGCGCGCGCAAGCGATGTTGCTGTACCATTGTTGCCTCGCTTAGCCAGGGCTTTAGCAATGCCTTAAAAGTAATGCCTAAATGTCAAACGTACGTTTATGATAAAAACTTAGTTGAAAAGTAAATGATTTTTCGATGCTAAATTACTGTTTTACACTCCAATCCAAAAAAACTTCCATAATTTCAATACAATTTACAGGACCTCCCTATCAAAGATTTAGGGATCCAGTATGGCGTCACATTGTTTTAGTGCAGTGGTTTTTACTTTGTATAATATGGATAGTGACTCCAAGAAACTTTTCAGGGTATTCTTTCATCCACATATTAGCTATTTTTAAGAAAGTACTTTGAAAAACTTGCAACCATTAATATGTAAATATGAAAATCGGAGGAAAAAGCAACACAACGGTTTAGAAAAGAACAGCACATTTAAACATAACTGTTCAGTTGATCTAAGTAAACTCTGTTCAGTTGATCTAAATAAACTCTGCGAGCCGTGAATCGATTCCGGGTCAGAAGAAAGAGGGTCATTGCTCTCAGTCTAGTGTCATCCAACCCATGTTACTTTGTTTAAGTGAATTTATCGTATCGTAATTTCAGACAGAAACAACCGAATCATACGCTGCATCGCAGCAGTGTGGTAGCAGTCTCACAACCATATCCTTTTCAAGGAGTCATGCAGAAAGAACTAATGTACTTACTGTTTTAATCAAGTTAACCTGCTGCTCTACTTGTGTCGTTAACAATTCTTTCACAACTTGTTGATTACCAGTAGAAACTGCTAAAAACAACGGCGATGCACCACTCTAAAATACACAGGAAGATCATCAATCAAATAATACTACTGACAATGGAAAAAGAATCTGGAGTTAAAAAGCGTACGGCAAGTATTGGAGATCTCCAGTTCTGATCCGGCTATACAAGAACATGAAGTAAAGAGTGCTTTTGTATCTAACCACACTAGAGTGTAAAGTGGAGAATCATATTGATTGTGTTACCTTATCAACCGCAAGTTTACAATCTTTGCCCGATACTTTAAGAAGAGTTCGTAGAATTTCCAACGCCCCTGATTGTCTTGAACAAGCCATGTGAAGAGGAAGCTGTTCCAACGGCTGGAATAGAAAACATCAGATTGGCTAAGGTCACGATTGATATTTCAGATATTTTGATTGTAATGTGATGATGAAAATATTCTTAGATAACAATAATGGTTGTGGTGAGGATCATCAAGCGTGATAATTTGACATATGTTATGCCTCCAATGCTAATGTTAGTTATGATGGCAATGATGAGGCGATGATGATGATGATGGCTGTGTGTAATAGTGGTTATAGCTGAGGGTGATGGCTAACGTTAATGTTAGTTATGATGGCAATGATGAGGCGATGATGATGATGATGGCTGTGTGTAATAGTGGTTATAGCTGAGGGTGATGGCTAATGATAATGTTAGTTATGGTGGCAATGATGAGGCGATGATGATGATAATGGCTGTGTGTAATAGTGGTTATAGCTGAGGGTGATGGCTAATGCTAATGTTAGTTATGATGGCAATGATGAGGCGATGATGATGATGATGGCTGTGTGTAATAGTGGTTATAGCTGAGGGTGATGGCTAATGCTAATGTTAGTTATGATGGCAATGATGAGGCGATGATGATGATGATGGCTGTGTGTAATAGTGGTTATAGCTGAGGGTGATGGCAAATTGATATTATACCAGTACAATCATCAAAATCCATGTATATACATTTTTCTTAATTCAATTCTTGAGACTTGTAAATGTGATACCAAATGCGTGATGTGAACCACTTATGAATCGATTAATAGTGAATAATAAATAAATAATTAAATAAAGAAATAAAGAAATAACAAACAAACAAACAAACAAACAAACAAACAAACAAACAGACAAACAAACAAACAAACGTACAAACGTACAAACAAACAAACAAACAAACAAACAAATGAATAAATAAATAAATAAATAAATAAATGAACGAATGAATGAATGAATGAATGATTACGAATGAATGAATCCAAATGAATACGAATAAATGAAACAATGAATCAATCAACCAAAGAATGCCTGTTATCTAACTGATAGATTTATTTATAAAGATTTAGTGATGCATATATCAAGAAATAGTGACTAGTTAAAAAGATGAACCACTCACCCCCGCAGGCAACATCGGATCGACTTTCTTGGCGAGAAGTAGCTTAACAATTCCATCTGAGCCTGATATGGCAGCATAATGGAGTGCATTACGACCTTCCTGTTGGATTAAAAACAACACACCGTTAATGATAATGATGATGGCGATGATGAAGGAATAGAAAACGGCGTGTTCTATGCAGTTATAGAGGGCGAGAGAAGCGTTAGAATCACGACCGCGTGGAAAGAAATGTACGCGCGCGTGTACTGTGCTCTCATATAGCACGCGTCTCTCATATAGGCAATTTGCATTATGTCGTCATTCTTTGCAAATGATCTCAACTGAACAGATTATATTCAAATTTTAATTCCTTTGGAGATTCATGAAACAAGCTGCACTAATTACGTCACAAAAGACAGTGCGTAAAGCATTCAGGTGGTTGCAGCTATCGACGTCTTATTCACGCAAATCACCTATTAGTGATGATAACGATGATGATGGTGATGATGTAATGATGATGATGGTGGTGATGATGGCAATATGCAGCTGCGATGAAAAAGATGATATTTAAATCAAGAACATATACACATGCATAATAATAACCAATCGTTTCTGTTTTTCATTCTTGTTCTCATCTGAATAAGCATCTATTTTCTTTCTCCCATTGAATCTCTGCTTTTCCCTTCTTTTTTACTTCTTTCCCATTACAAAAGGATTTCACTCGAATTACAACAAAATTGACAACTTCCACTTCATGAAAATAAAACAGCAATGTGGTATTCAGAGACTAGAACAACAGGAAGAAAAAAATCAGAATCGCAAGTAATTATCTCTTTAAATGCAAGTCAAGGCAGGTGGAAAACTACCTCCTTCCTGCGCAAGTAATTGACAGACATTTTACGCCGACTTCATTAAAAATAATAGCCTTAGATTGACTCTGTGAAGGAGCGTTTCTATAGCTGTGTAAACAAGCAGACACCAAAACGATAGCTAACTGTTTGGAAGGTCTTGTGATGTCTCCGTTGTTTGACAGTTTGTTTTCACACCTAAACTAAACATACAGGGAATTTTGCTACAAGAAAGTTTTTTCTTTGCTCTTTAGTCTCGTAGAAGAACATATACAGAACACCACAACAAATATAAAACTGTTGAAGTTACCGTAAAATCATTGCTGCCATGGAGAAAGTTGTGGATGTCATTTTCTTCTCGGGTTGTTTTTGTTGTTTCTGCAGATTTAGTGCTTTCTCTTTTCTTTTTGCCTTGTACTCGCTTTTTTGGGCTCATGCTGATTATGTGATGAAGACATGAAGAACTTTCAAATAAGTGAATGTTTTAGATAAGAGCTCTTCACGACTCCGGAAAAAATATCAACTACCATTGCTCGCGTGTGTAGATAAACGTAGTTTATTAGGCAATGTTGGTGTTACACAACGTCCTTAGAGCATTTTTTCAAATTTTGATTCCGTTGATTGAAAAGAGAAAAGAGAAGTGGTTCAGTTAAACGACACATTCTAAGTGCACTGCCGTGGGCTGTACTTGCCTTTATTTTACAACGTTTAATGTATTTTCTGAGATTTCTAACTTTAACCCTACAGCTGCTTGAAAAATGTCGTCATCTAAACATTTGGAGACAAATTCAGAAAACTATGCACCAGTCCTTTTTGCTCGTTATAGTAAAGCTATAAACTGACAAAATACTTTTGAGAGAAGATAAAAGATTATGATGTAGTTACGAGAACAAAACCTAGCGTAAAAAAAACGGATTAAACACTGAAGTCTGTCGTAAGCTAGCCAAACTGAACGCTGCTGTTTGTTTAAATTCATATCTTGTTTATTTGTATTGCGTGTTTGTTGTTGTTCATAGTATTTCGTTTGTCTGTTTATCTTCAGTTTCTTGTTGTGTGTTTGTGTGTTTGCTCGAGCTCGTTTATTTGCTTGTTTGTTTGCTGTGTAACTTTACTCATATTTCATTTATTTGTTTATATGTTTATTTTTGTTTGCCAGTTTGCTTGATTGTTGTCTGTGTGTGATATTCACCTATTTGTTTGTGTGTTTATCTTTTTTTGTTTATGTGTTTATTTGTTTGCTTGTTTGTTTTCTGTGAGATTTTAAATTATTTTTTGTTTGTTCGCTAGTTTTGTGATTCATTTAATATAGTATGTTGGTTTGCTGGCTTTTGTTTCTTCTTTGTCACTGATGTTTTGGTTGTTTATTATATGTATACGTTTTTAGCTTGTTTGTCTGTTAAGTAATATATCTATTTATTAATCTCTTTCTCTCTTTCTCTTTGTTTGTTTGTTTGTTTGTTTGTTTGTTTGTTTGTTTGTTTGTTTGTTTGTTTGTTTGTTTGTTTGTTTGTTTGTTTGTTTGTTTGTTTCATAAATACATTTTACACTTTTGGTGGCATTTGCTACTTTGATGGCATTAAATATGCACTTAGCAAAAAATATCCTGCAAAACAAGTTGTCATTTTGTCAATAAATATTTTCTTCTTGGGGTTAAAGCATTTTCTGGCATTCAATCTTATTTAAAAAATTATATTTGTCAATTAATTCAATTCGAAACCAAAAAAGAGTATTAATGTTGTCCTTGAGGCAAATACATCAAGATTTATTGTAACTTAAGGAAACTCTGCGGTTTCTTTTGAAAAAAGTTACTAAATTAAACGTTTATTTCTATTTGAGTTTCATTTACATGAATGCATTGACCTTGGCTTCTTCCATGGTTACTTGCACCGAAATAAAACAAATAAAACTCATAAAAACCAATAGTAATAACATTATATAATTCGTATGGTCTCTTGTCCAATCCAAATCAGTATTTGATTATATAAACGTAGTTGAGATATTTATGCAGATGTCGATAAAAATGATTACGCCTTGTGCTAATGATAATGATGATAATGCTTGTGGTAATGATAATGATGGTGATGGCGATTGCGATGTTCATAATGGTTGTTGTACTGATAATGATGATGAAAGTGATGGCGATTGCGATGATGATAACGGTTTTGGTAACGATAACGATGATGAGGATGATAGTGATGATGATGATGATGATAATTGTAATGCGATATCAATTGTGGTGTTGAATGGATGACAAGATGATGATGTCCATAATGATGGTAATGATAATGATCACGATAATCACCATATTTAAAATATAATGGCGATGAGCAAAGTGAAAAACTAATCACGTAATGGTTTTGACAAAGCTGGAGGTGCGTCAATTAATCTTGAAAAAATCCCAAGTCGCAGACGCGCGACTGACGTTTGTGCGGTAAAAGACAGATTAGCAAGAAATGATATTTATTGGAGCGGCTAATATTGTCCGTTAAGAACCATTTTACGAATTTTACATGATTCCTTCCTGTTTTATTTGACTTTTTTATTAATACTTCCAGAATGGCTAAGAACTTCTTACAATAATGTAAAAATATTGCAACAAAATATTGGCTGTTTAGCAATCTAGAAGATTGGAGCCCCATCAAACGTACGTGAAAATATACTAGGTGTTATTGCCATAAATCAGTCGGCATGTCGTAAACGATCTATTTGTTATTATCATCATAGTCATCAATGTCGTCATTGCTTTTAAGCAGTTTAAAAACTGTGCATGTAATAAAAAGGAAATCAAGGTAACAACGGGAAAATGAAATAGGAGGAAACAGAAAGAAAGAAAGACGAAAAGGAAACAGCAAGGAAAAAGGATGAAAGGAAGGAACAAGAATCACCCAAAACAATTTCAATTCTTATTTTAATTAATGGAATATCTCTAAATATCTCTATCTTTTATATCTAAATTCTTCAAGAGCTTAAGCCTTAATTGGAAAAAAAGAATTGAATTGAAGAGAACGTGGAAAAAACAGAGAACTAGAGAAAATAAAAGCACTAAACGATAATTAAAAACACAACAGAGAGATAATAGCACGATAAGAATGATCGAGGAAATACGGCTCAACTAAGATAAAAAATAAAAAAATGTTGAACTAGCTCTTAATAATGAGTAATTAAACCACAACCTACGTGACTATTTACCAAAACATCGGAAACTAACCTCGACAATTTTATTCGATTTTATCAAATTTGTTGAGAAACCATTAATTTGGACCTCGACGGCAGCGGAAAAAGCAAAAACATTGACCCTCCTTAATCACTAATAATTGTTTTATTCAAAGTCTAATGTCAGCCATTAGAAATGATTTGATAAAGTTATGATAACCATAAGTTGGCCCTCTTATCCATGACAAAAGTATCCGGGGCCTTTTTAATTTAATGCTTATGTGAGATAAATACTCACAAATTTAGCGACTGTACAGAACTTTGGTTCCATGCTCAGAAATATAAGGTCGACTGAAAAACTTTTCTCAAATAAAATCATCTTTTATGCTTCAAAACCTTACAACGAAGCTGAGTAAACGACACAAATCAAGAATAAAAACCCGACAAAATTCGCACTGAATATGTTTGATTTGTAGCATCAGTGTCTATTTTGAAAGAGGACGAATTATGAACAAATATGGTGTCAGAATTATGCTAATTAGGTCGAATATTCCTGCTGAGCATGGAGCCTTGCATGCTACAATGTTTAACTCTCAAAACAGTAATTTTCTGTTAAATCTATTCCACTGCATACATTTCTGTCCCCGTTAATTTTTCAAAATTACAATTGCAACTTTTTTGACTAATCAAGAATTTGACCTCAAATTAAAGTAAAAATTCAAAAGTCCTGATATTATCAACTACTCCAGTGTCAGAAAAACGTTTTTACACTAAAGATTGCCGACTAAATAAAAATATCAAACTACCACATCTTTGATGTTTTTATAAAACTATCATTTTACATATGTCGGATTTGAAGGATGTTATTCTGTCGAGATTTTTCGATGTTTTAAAATCCCTGGTGTTTTGCTGAATGCATACTTTTTATTTCTTTTACTTTGTTATTAACTTCGAACCCTTTTTGCATGACGCCCATTTTCCGGAATGTTCAAAGCTCAACACAAAAAATATGGGTAAAATGTCTGACTCAAAATTCCCAACCTGAACCTACGCTTTGGTTTATTTCTTCAATGAAAAAGTCAACCGACAGATTGACGGAACGAAAGAACGTGCGAGCGAACAAACCAATAATCCTTACTAGCTAAACAAATAAAAAAAAGACTAAAAAAAACTGACTATGCCAAAGTATCTCAAGGTATCCAATATCTCAACAAATATTATGCAAATAATGCATATCATTTGTTTATTCTCGGATTTAAGAATAGCACATATGTACTAGTTTATCCGAGTCTTATTCACTACCCCTACACTCAGTACAACACTCCATTCATTTGACTGAATGAGGGAGGAAAACCAGGGAACCCGGAGAAAAAAGCCGCGTGAATCAGGAGAAAAACAATATTATCCAGCGCCCGAGACGGGGCTCGATTACGGATCATAGCGGTTAGAGGCGAAAGGCTTAACCACTCTGCTACTCAAGCCACTCGACATAAACAACAACAACAAACAAAGAAATAAACACATAACATCAACAACAAAGAAATAAGCACACACACAATTAAAACAACAACACACAAAGAAATACGCGCACACAACAACAAAAACAAACAAACAAATACACACACCATAACATCGACAAACAAAGAAATACGCGCACACACAATTAACAACAACAACAAATACAAACACAATTACCAAAACAAAGAACATGACGACAACAAGAAGTTCTCAAGATTCTAGAAAAAGCATGACCATGATAATGACATCATGCTTTTCCTGTAGACGCCACTAAGTCAAACAAATATGATGATTAAAGCTGATTTGTCTATATACACTAATTCGTACGAAGGAAGGGAGTAGTTTTGGGATCACTATCTAACCACTAAAACATACAAACACGCTCTACTACGGAACAGTTCATTAACCTTATCTCTGAAACGGAAAAATGTTTTTGGTTTGACGCAAAAAGCATGAAATCAGTCAGAATAAAAAATAACCCTATCGTTTTGTGTTGACATTCTGGTCTATTCTATATGAAGGAGGTTGTCATGAACCGTTAGTCATATTGTATGCATGTTCATACCAGATATCAAAACGTATAGTGGTTGGTCCATGCATAATGTTGACATCAAGATATTCTTGTTTAAATGCTTTGTTTTGTCTGGATAGCCTTTAATTTGGACTTGATATGTTCAAGTAATCGTTGACTCGATTTGTACGTTCAATTATGTGTGGCATTGGTGGCCGAGCGGTGAGAGCTCTGACCTTTTCACCGCTGTGACTCCGGTTCGATCCCTTGATCGGCCGAGGTGATATGTGACTGAGTTATTTTGATGTATTGTTTCTCTCCCAAGCCACGAGGGCTTGTCTCCGGGTTCTCTCCGGTTCGATCCATTGATCGGCCGAGGTGATATGTGACTGAGTTATTTTGATGTATTGTTTCTCTCCCAAACCACGAGGGCTTTTCTCCGGGTTCTCTCCGATTCGATCCCTTGATCGGCCGAGGTGATATGTGACTGAGTTGTTTTGATGTATTGTTTCTCTCCCAAACCACGAGGGCTTTTCTCCGGGTTCTCTCCGATTCGATCCCTTGATCGGCCGAGGTGATATGTGACTGAGTTGTTTTGATGTATTGTTTCTCTCCCAAGCCACGAGGGCTTTTCTCCGGGTTCTCTCCGGTTCGATCCCTTGATCGGCCGAGGTGATATGTGACTGAGTTGTTTTGATGTATTGTTTCTCTCCCAAGCCACGAGGGCTTTTCTCCCGGTTCTCTCCGGTTTTCCTCCCTCATCAAAAATCACCATGTGTCAAATAGTTAATGTAGTGGTAGTGAGTGTGAGCGTCCATCTCAAGAATAACCACTATGTGGATGAAATTTTTTATCAAGCAATTCAGTTTCTCACCTATACCTTTACAGAAGGGTTATTGGCTCAGAGAGCTTTTACCTCGTTTGTGGCGTGAAAATTAAAAATCATGAATAGTGAAGATTTATTTAATGCATGTCTTATTTCAAAACAAAAGTCTTTTCAATTGTTGCATCTATGTTTCTGGTACAAACGCTCCCGTAACATGCTTCACGGGCACGGTTCAACGTTTCGGGTCTGTTCTGCTGTAAAGATTCATTTGTATTGACACAGAGTATCAATAACAAGCCAAGGAATAGCAAAGCATTTTCATATTCACCTGTTCTCACTTGCAATATCAACATATGCATAATCACTGAGGCACACAGCATTCGTGGGTATAATGCAGGCAGCTGAGGGCGCAGCCCGAAGCTGCCTGCATTATACCCACGAATGCTGTGTGACGAAGTGATTATCTAGTATAATTATTGTTCTTATCGTTGTCTTATTCGTTTTCGTTATATTGACTGCTAGGCGGAACTCGCTGCATTATTAAAAATAATGCTTTTAGCTAGAAGCATTATTTTTTATAATGCAGTTTGCTGTTTGTTGAAGTGTGACCTATGCATTCGTTGAGATAATACTGAGTAAAAACAATGGGTTGTGATGAGAACAGTGATTATTAAAAAGTCACATTCAGTTTGCTTTGGAAGGTCATACAGCTGTATATATTCATGATGCAAAATGCGGCATCCATCAATAGTCTATCAGTTGTAAGTTTACACAAGAGATTGGCCGGGCAAATGAAATCTAAGTAGCATTTATCAAAACTGGAAGAGCTGCAGAACTAATATATTATAATCACATCATATATATAATGACACACTATTAACAAAAGGTTTTACGGATTGACTTCCGTCATAGTACAGTGGTACATAGACTATATTAGTAACAATTGATTGAAAAAATGGAGTGATTGACTCGCTTTTTCCTTTCTTTGTCGGTTTGTTCGTATCTTATTATTTTTAAATTTACCGTATGCTTCATACGGTAAATGCAATGTAAATCTAAAAGTGTTCATTTTGAAACTGAAAATTCTCAAAAAATGAAACGACTTCTTTTTCTAAATCAACTTTTGCTATTCCCTCTAATTTTTGAGTCTTCAAATTTCACATAATTCAAAATTAGACAAATTATCTAAAATCTGAAATTGTAGTTATTAAAAATTTGAAAATAAAAATATTGTTACAAAATAAATAAAATTAAAAACGTAGAATCGAGCCGACAAATTGTAAGGAGATCAGCGTGAAATCACTTAGTGACTGTCAGAATCTTAGCGGTTTTTATTGTGTACAATATTTCTCACCTTGAAAAATCAATTTCTTGGTGATATAGTTTGTTTGTTTTCAATATCAAAGGTGTTGAAATAGAAACACACAAAAACAGCGGACAAAAATTATAAAAATTAGATGAAATGCCATGGCTTTCTAGCTCGTATGTCGACAATCATTTACAATAATTTTTATGTATTCTAAAAATAGGCTTTGAAATAATTTAATTTATAGACCTAAACTGGAAAGTTAAAAAATGGATATGAATTACTGAAATAAAATGAAACTGAATAGTAAAAATAAACAGCAAGTTTTGCTTATCGTCATCAAAGTCTTTAAAAAAAGAAAGAAAATGTAATTCTAAACGTTTGAAATGATAGCAAAATAGAATGAAAGGCCTTGAAAAAGTTCTTGAACTATGTACATATTAGAAAATATTTAATGAAAAACGAGAAAGAACACGTTTCAACATACACGTTATGAAGTGAAATAAGACAAAAAAAAAAGGATTTTGTATTCTGCATGGACAATAAATTCTTAATTATAAATTTTTATTTTTTGTTTGCCTTAAAAATCATAAAGCGTAAAAGGCGCCACTCTAATGTTCAAAACAACTGGGAGGTATAGAAATCCAGTTTTTTTGACATTCAGATCAGACGAAAGCACGGCACGCAAAGCAACAAATCAATATGTTTCCATGGAAATTATTCTATTCTTGACATTTCTTTCATTTAAAATGTCTAAGAAAAAAAACACTAAAATATTAATTGGTTTGTGTCATGTGCAGCGCTGTGCCATATATTTTACGAACAATTTGAAATATTGTGTGCACAGAACCAAAGAAATACTTTTTAATTCTGATACTTTTCAACAAAACATGTTTCAAAAGTGCGTTCTTTGTAATTTCACTGTACTAAGTATTCATTCAAAGAGAACAGAAATCTGCATAATAAGTCAATTATAAACAGTTTCCATGACAACAACAAACCACACATATCTTTCACGAAAAGTCCTCAGAAAAGAACTTGTATTCCCAAATATTTGTGAAACTTACAGGTTCAACAAAACGTGAGAAACCGTCCCGACAGCGCGACGCCGACCCAACGATTCAAGAAGAAACGGAAAAACGGCTCGTAAATATTTGACCATATTAACTCGTAAATTATAAAACAAGAACAAAACAAATAAGTGTTCAAAAATGGCCGAGAATAATTTTTTTGTGTGATTTAGAGCTGAAGTATTATAGCGGACATTTCAAACGATTTGCTTGTATCTGATTATGGAATAAAAATTGTAATTACTTTCCCAGCCAAAGTCTTTCGATTTTGCCACTCAAATGCTTTTTACGATTCTCGCAATTTTGACTAAAAAACTAACCCAGCTTTACCTTTGCAAAATTAAAAAAAAAGATTTTTTAGTGTTACCTTCAGAAAAGGTTAATCTTTGATAATTTATTACTGAGAATATTAGACGAACTAAAAAAAAAAAAAAAACAAGATGTGCTGTTGTAACAAGACGAATATTGCTTGATAGCTGTGTTTTCGCCGCGTTCTTCTAGTCTCCGTCGTAGACCTCTTGTGTGGCTAGCGTTCTTCTTTTCTTGCTTTCTTCTTTTTACTTCTCTAACTTATTCTTCTTACAAGTGCTTCTGTGACAAACGAAATATTTCTGCAAATTTTAGGTATAATCTAATTTGAGCACTCTAAATGCATCTCAATTTCTCGATCAAATATCTAAACAAAATGATAGTTTCTCTTTATCAAGATCTAGGATTCAAATACACTTGACTCAATTAAACTGCGACCTGGAGCGGTACATCAAAGACATCTAATTACAGTTGATTCACTGTTTTGACTTTTAATTATAACTTATTAGTTTATTAGTGCAAGAAATAAGTATATAAAAATAGGAATAAACAAGGAAACATTTTGACTTCTACCTTTTTCAAACTGAGATTGATTATTTCATAGATAATGCATAAAAATTTATTGAAAGACCCTCGAAAAAGTTTCAGGCAAAAGGTTTGTTCAATTTAAGCCCAAAATTTGCCTGTCCCAATTTCGTGAATGAAGTAACTGTGAAAATTAGTAACAATAAGGTCCAACACTCTCTGTTATCAGTAACAGCACTTTAGATCTTGACTTAACAGTTTAAACACTTTAAATCTTGACTTATTTTTATTTTATTTTATTTTATTTTATTTATTTTATTTTATTTTATTTTTATTTTAAACACTTTAAATCTTGACTTATTTTTAACAGGAGATGTTAGTCAAAATTTATCTTAAAACTGGGGGGGGGGGGGGGGGAAACTCCCTTGTGGCGCTTATAAGGGAGCTTGAAAATAATAAAAAGCTTTAGTAACTCCAAACCTCCCCATCGCCACTGCCAATCTTAGATAGTGTACTGATGCCATTAACAACCAAATTCGTGGTACCTCGACCCGCCGTTTAAAACATTTGTTTTGATATTGGACCGCCAATCAATTTTATTGAGCAGAGCTTGCAAGATAACATCCTCTGTCATTGGTTTAGTAAGAAATAAACTCTGCCCCTGGAATTGACTGACGGCACAGAAAAGACGATATCAAAGCGAAGTTGTTAAAAGGCAGGTCGCCTTGCCGAGAATTTGGCTGTAATTGAATAAAAAGCTATTTTACTCAGGGGTTGAAATTGGATCGGGAAAACATAAAAGATCTACATGAGGGGTAATGAGTCGTGTAGTGATTCTCCGTAACCTTGATAAGTGTATTATAGAGATAATTGAAAAGAAAAATCTTAAATGAAATGGAAAAATATGGATCAGTCAGAAAATTATGTTATAGAAACAAATTGTTAAAAATAAGAAAATTTTCATATATATCATAGGTTGAAACATGTATAAAATATGAATTAACACATAGATAAATAAACGAAATCAAATAAAAGACAAAAAAAAAAAACTATTGCTTAAATTTGGTTTATCAAGTAAACATCACTATCTTAACAAAAGCACAAAAGCACAAAAGCACTACACTCAAAAGTTACAACAAAAATTAAAACTACAATCTTTGCCGAAATACTAATTAGTTTTCCATCGGCAAATCCGAAAACGATCAACATCAAAAAAGTGGAAATTATATATAAGATGAAAGCAAAGATACACAGGTTTAATAGATACTGGATCGGATGCAATGTTTTCTATAGGATTTCCTGAAAAATGACATCTATTCTAATAGTCTATATGAGTGACATGTATGCAAATACAAGATGACAATATTCTAGTAGCTATACACAAACCCTACGATCTAATGTCAGCCTTACCTTGTCTTTGTCTGTGACTGCAGCCCCTAGCTCGAGTAATTTCTCTACGATATTATGCTTGTTATCCCGTGATGCGAGCATTAAAGGCGTCAAGCCATTATCCTGAAAGAGAAATAAAAATAAATGATTGCAGCACAGTTGCGGCATGGATCTTGGCGGGAAATTCAGCGACCTCAAGGCTAGCGCACGCCACTCATTCTTTCCCGCCATAAGACACAAGATAAAAATATTGATTTGAACGTAGAATCGATTGAAATGTTTGAAATTTAAAGACCGAAAATAAAACAATAATGTATAACTTTCTAGTAAATAATATTTAGAGAAGTAGTCTTCTTTTAAGTAGGGTTTTCTCTTTAAAAATGGAATCACTTTAACGATATCAATTCATCAAATCACATGAAACACAGTTTGAAGACCTTCCTAAAATCAACACATCAAAAACAATAAATGTAAGACAAATTATAGCCCCCATGCTTTGTATACATAATTTCAAACATTGTCAAACAAAATTTCGCATCAACTGCCATGACCGAAAAAAAGAAAATAAGACTAAAATGTTTGAGTCGGAATTTAAACTTTGAAACTTTAGAGCACTGCGTTTGACAAGTGATTTCGTGTGTATTTGCATTTAAAACATTCATAAGTTTAAAAAAAAAAAAAGTCAATTAGTCATTCAGTACATGTTGAATACATCATTGAGATTGTATTGAACACGTTATGCAAGATAGTTTTTATAAATTTTTTTTAGAGTTTTTAAACACTGAAGTGTTCAAGGCAACAAAGCATGCATGCAGCTGAGTACCCAATCCAAACAAACGACTGAGGATTGCTTTATCATTTCAACAAACTGAGCAATAATATACAAAAAGAAATCCTTGTGAAACAGAATACATATTAAATCATCAAACGGTATTTTTTTTGTTGCAGTAAGAAAATTTTATAAAAATTTTATATATGAAGAATACGCAAAATGTTCTCACTTATATTAAAGAAACCATATTTCATGAGTGAAGTACTATATTTTGTACTTACTTTATTTTCAGCCTTTTTCCATGACATAAAGTGGAAAAAAGGAAAGCTTAGATTTCTATTTCATAGGATAATTAATACTACTTAGGATATAGTCCTTGTAGATTATCATTAATACCGACTACAAAACAAACGATTTTTTATATTGAATACCCCTGATGAGCCAGTTTAGATCATTTCTCAAAAACAATTTTTGCAGTCGCTTCAGAGACAATCACATCTTCAGAAATAATTATCTTTTCGTCGTCGATTGAAATTATTTTTGAAACCAACAATAAATTAGTGTGTGAAGATTATGGAGTTAAAGTGAACGACTTGAAATCATTAAAACAAAATTAAATGTATATTTAAAGTGAAAAATAAAAAATAAAATAATAATAATAATAATAATAGTAATAGTAATTGAAAATTGAAATTTTAAAGAATTTTTGTTTGCTTGTTTGGTGGATATATTCTTCAGCAACACTTTGGAGTCACTCCTACGAGAATATTAAACGGCCAAAAACTCACTTAAAGTTTACATTGGATTTAAACTCCTGGATCTCGTTCTCGTTTAAATAAGAACTTTTCATTTTTTTTAACTACTTAAAAGCCATTGGATATCTTAAAGCACCTTTTGTCATGAAAGGTAATAGAAAATGTTTTTTTTTATCTCGGTGTCAATAGTACTGATATGTTTTTTACCATTCAAAAAGCTGGTACCAAGTAAACGAATATAAAATTTTGCCCAAAAACAATTTAATGAAAACTTAAAAAAGTATTTTAGAATTTTTCTTCGCGTCAAAAATAAGCCATGAAAATGTAATGAGCCGTGAAAACGTAACCATGAAGTTGATCTTAAAACGAATTAAAAAAAGCTACATTGTCATCGCAACAACAAACTAAACAGACAATTACAGGCAGTAGAACATGGTGATAACTAGAAGCATTACTTCAATTGACGATGTTGATAGGTCCAAGTTATTCTTTTCCATACTACAAAGATGTTGGTCAACTGCAGGCCAATCCCTCTTCAAAGATAAAGACATTACTCGGCTAGCAAGTTCAAACTTCAGCAGTGCTGGAGAGATGTCTTTCTGGTCTAATATAGCTCGAGAACCTCTTCTCACATTGTTTAATGATCCACTAGGACTGGGAGGACGCAGAGAAAAACGACGATTATTTGGTTGTTGGGTTGGTATCAAATCGTCCTGAGATGAAGAAGACGAAAGCTTTTTCTCCATAATGACTGACCTTCATCTAGTTCACTGTGTACTGTAGCAAACTGTGATTTGAAATTGATGTTGACAAAGTTTCACCATGTCACCACTCGACTTGTGACGCGAAAAATTAATCTTAAACACCACGTTCTACGCTTAAAAAAACTATTGCGCATGCGTACTCGATGGAGCTTTGCACCTATCACCAAGGAGTTAAGGAGACGAAGTATTGGCAACAATGTGAATTAGTCTGGCGATAAACCATGAGCTTTTAAGTAAACAGTTTGCAACGTTGAGCAGCCCACCTCAAAACGATGGCGAGAAATGTTAGCAAATATACACATATGGTTTCACCAAATATTCTCATGTACATCAAAGGTAATACATTAACTATGAATGACCGTAATTCTCAGAAATCAAATCATCACAATGTGTAAATGCAACTCAAACGAGTAATTATAATGTGAATATGAGTAAATTACCGTAACCCACTAGCGAGAAAATGTAATATTAGACAAGAGCCAATTGGATATCGTAAAGGAAGGACATGTAACCGACTAATGGAAATATCTACTCAAGCCTCTCAAAGGCTTGCCTTTTGTTTTGAAGTTATATATCAAAACCCGTGTACGACAAGGAGGACATATCATAAGAGCAATAGACGTAATTTAGAAATACCTTATGAAATAAAAATAACACATTATCAACACTAAACAAGCAAATGAATGGATACGAACACAATTTTAAGTTTCTTTTGGTTTCAAAGATATCATCATTTTGTATTTGTCGACGTTTTGTTTTACGTCTTGACAAACGTTCTCGTGTCCATTTTGGAAAGGCATCATAATCGGTAAAGAAATTAGTTGATAATTCCGTTATTTACACCTTATTTATAACGTATAAAATTAGAACGATATGCTTATAACTGTAACATAAAAACAAGCAAAGTGACATCCCACACAACTTCTTGGCTTTATTTTGATGTTCTTTTACTGCGCGTACAACACTTAACCTATCGCTAAAAATAAAATACTCATTCTCAATTTAGATATACATTTTACGAAAATGAAACGAAGGTTACTTGTAAATGTGAAATTACTGTAAATACACTTAAACCCTCGTGAAAAGGTTTATTTTTAACTACGGAGTTTTTGACGGAATTATGCTCAGAAAAACAAATGCTACTATAATATGAATGCTCTCAAATGTATTTTTAATGTGTATAGGAAGTTTCGAGAAAATAGTCAAATGCAAATATAGAAGAAATGATAATAAAAAAAACTTATATGATGAAGTTTTTTATGGCTATGTTTGTTGTGGGCTCCTTTCACAAAATTTTGCATGGGCTAATTCTTCGTACTGTACATTGTCTTAACAAACCTTTAATAGAGTGTAAAACGGTTCAAACTATGTATCATAAAGAGAATACTTATAATTAAAGCAACACGCAATTTGGATATTTTAGGAGGAAATTTGACGTAACAATAAACGGGTTTGTGGTAAATTTGAACAGCAACAGCTGCACAAATTCTCCTGAAATTGATTGTCACTTTGTAGCGCCGAAACAGAACACAATATTTTACTTTCCACGAAAACTATGTATTCAGTAATTATATATCCATATTTGTATTAACTGAAAAACGTTTTCACAGAAATATCTGCAATTTACACAGGATGGATACAAACTAAAGAAATAAGAATGTTTGTAATTTACCAACAAAACTGAGTAAAAGTGATTTCACCGAAGGAGTTATAAATTTGACATTCAGTTAATATAAATTTTCTGCCATTCATCGAAAATAAGCAATGATTTTTGTTTTGAGAAATGACGATGAAACATTTAATTGCTAATTTCTCAAACAGAATTGTTATTAGGTTTCTTAGTGTAAGTTCATAACATAGAGTTAAAGGTAAATGTAAATATTTGAAACTACAAAAAAATTGCTCATCAATTTTGGACGCAATCAAGAAAAAGGGTTTTTTCGCATATATGTATTTAGATGACAGAAATACTTTTGGTATATAAATTTAGTGGAAACATAACATCAAAAAAGACTACCCATAATGCACCCGAGTGGTTGAAACTTTTGCACATGGCTGTATGTCAGTAATATATATATGTATGAAGTGTGTTTAAGTTGTCACGACTTGTATGTCTATGTAGCTACCACAGACTGCCTGTACCAAAAATCAGTCTTTGCATAATATACACATCATGTTTTTTTTTTCTTTTTTTTTTTTGCCAATGAAAAATCATTAATGTATTTTATTACCATATATCATGTATTTTTATATCTTTAAGATTTATTTTCAATTGTAAAAAATGGTATGTCTAAAATGTCTATGTCTATGTCCATGCCAGTAATATACAGCTATTCTTGAAAAGGTTGTCCAGTTGAAATACCGATCTAGCGCGGAATAACAATGTCATTTGCATATATCAAGTTTTAAATACAAAGCTGCGCATATCATATAATTACATAGTTTATTATAATGATATATTGAATTTTTTGTACATTTTGACCAAGCATTTCTTAGAAAATAAAAATCATGAGATATGCAAATGAATTTGCAATTCGCTAAATCAGTATTTCAACTGGACAACCATTTCAAGAGTAGCTGTATATGTGCGTAATATATAATGTGTAAAAGTAATATATTTGATCAATCAATATTCCCATTTAGATCGGAAATAAATCTCAGTCGACTTCGTTACTTTTTCGTTTTCTTGTGCGTAAAACCGATGCTCCATTACGACTGAATATACTTTGTCAATATCATTTTAACAGTCAGTACTGATTCAAACTCTCTGTCTTAAAATGAGCCCAGACATTTATGAAAAATTGCACTTTTGTCATACAAAAAAATACATTTCAAAGAGGTTATATTTCATGTCAGTCATTTGGTGACTGAACTTTGAAAATTAAATCATTAGCACAATATCGCGAAAAGCTTAGTGAAAAAAGCAAAGTGGCTCCCTAGTCAATTAATATTACGTCACAATGCAATTTGTAAAAGTTTCATTTTCATTTTTTCTGGTTTATAGTCGTATATTTTAATAACGTTTGAATGTACGTTTGCTTCATTCACTCATATTCCTTCGCGAAACATTCTTTCATTTCATTCATCTTTCCTTTTTTTCTGTAGTTCAAAAAACTTCTTTATATTTTGTAATTATTCTAAGCATTGTGTTCCTTTGCACTTTTGTCGCATTGTTCTTTTTTGTTGTTTAAAATTAAATTCAACCAGTTTCCAACGAGATAACTTCTCGTTGATCACTTCAGTTCTTCAGTTCCATCTTGTCATTTCACTGTATTGAAAACAAATAAAACTCCGCGTGTATGCACAATCAATGCTTGTCTCCTGGATCGCAAATCCGAAAAAAAAACTCTTTGCTTGGAACATAACCACAAAATTCTTATGTGTTTGTTCTGTTGCTTGGCAATAATGATGCGTTCAAGAAAAGTTGGATTGTACATAGGTATTATCCACGATAAGCTGATGATGTTAAATAGCAGGCAAACCATAGAAAATGATCTTATTACAATTAAAACAAAAATAGCATAGAGACAGTAAAAATTTGCTTTTTCAAAATAATCAGAATTAATCCGAGAAATAACCATAAAACAGATTGAAATGCAATGCATCTTGGGATGATACTAGACTCGGTTTGTCTGATACAGCCTTTAATGCTTGCTGTTGAAGAGCATTTATTTGAACTGTACTTTTAACGTGGGAAATGTACACATGCAATAACAAGGTTTTTTATAGATAAATAGAGCAATTTATTAGTTTCGGGCGAATTCAGCAATTATTTATTGCTTTTTGAAGAAAAACATTCCGAGTGAATGTCAATTTCCGCCGTATGAAATAATCACTTAGCGAGATATTGTAATCGTTTTATACTATACTTTACAAAATCAATTGTACTTCATTTAAACTGCTATGTAGATCTATATTGGTTTTTACATACAAATTAAACTTCTATATTCTTCTATAATCCTAGGTCAAATGGACCGAGCGATAAACTATGGACGAACAATTTTCTGTAAACTGCAAAATGAAAAGAACTTTATCAGTACAATAAAAAAGACATTTACTCCGACGAAAACCAAAAACAGTCCGTTTGTCAACATGTCCAATATACAACAGCACATAATTACACTGTACATCGATCAGCTTAATCACTACTAATTCACTATTCCAGTATTCAGTATTTTTAAAAAACCTGTGCGTGTATCGATAAACACGTGATGCCACGCCCAGTTAAGAACAACCAACAGAACGGACAAACTGCAGTAAATAAGTTGAATAAACACGTGATGCCACGCCCAGTTATGCAACAGAAAAGTGACTGAACAAAACGGACAAACAGGCGCGTGTATGTTTTTACAGATGTCATAATCTGTGTCAAAGAAGCAATTTTTAATTATACAGACGGGAAGATGACTTGATCTCTTGAAAGGTTTTGTTGATGTTCAGTTAAAAATGGAAAGTATTTTTTGGCCCATTGACATATATAAAGCAACATTTAGAGAACTTAACGTTTTATCAAATGAAGTAATTAGAATAAAAACAAAAACAAAAAAACAAAGCATGATGCACAACTTTACCACGCGGTCTTTTTGGTCTTTTCTATAAATACAAATTTGATGCGTTTCTGCATGTCGAGTTGACTTTTCCAACAACAAAAATTATATTAGTTAACCGTTGGCATGCATTAACTGTAATCCTGAGAAAACGGGATTTTTTCCATTTTTTATAACAGTAAGCCGTGGCATAGCCCTAATTTAAACGTTAAGTTAGCCGCAATGGCAACCGCCGAATGAAACCCTATACATCTTGCAAATATACATCTTGCAAAACTCTCGAATCTTTACTAAACTCAAGTTATCAACTATTAAAGAAAGACAAACAGTCGCCTACACTCATCTTTGTTCCGGAATGCAATGTAAATTACAATTATAAACAAGCACACCGACAATGGAAAGGCTTTATTATGCATGATACGAACTTTAATAGACGGTTAAGCACAGTTTCTACAGTAATTTCCTTGAACCTGTTTAACAAAAAAAAAACGTGTTTGCTTGTTTCTTTGCTTTCTTGCCTATCCTTTTTTTTTAATTCAATTGCATGTTGATTTGTTCGTTTACTTGTCGATTTGTTTGTTTGCCCGTTTGTTTGTTTGATCGCAGTGATCGTACTCGGAAAACGTGAAAAAATAAAAACAGCCGCAAATTTTCAATTTTTCAGCTTTGGATCCTAGCGATCGTAGCGGTCGTAGCGATCATCTGGAAAACAGACATTCGGGTGAATCATTAGACAAGGCATTGGGGAGGGATTTGTTCTTGACCAACTTCTTTTTTTAGTTTCTTCACTTTCACAATTTTTCAATCGTTTTCCTTTCCTTGTCTGAATTTTCCCATAGACCTTTTTAAGACTAGATTGTACTTGATGATAGCGAGGTTTTCTCTACATGCCACGCCTTGTTTTATAACGGATATCTTATCTACTATTAATAGAAATACGGTAGTTTTATTTAGATACTGTGGTTATGTTATCATTGCAGACTAGTCAGCATATGTGTGACCGATAAGCCCCTTCATGCAGTAAGACGCCTAAAATTTTCAAGCCACTTCAATTTTGACAATTTTCAAAGTGTTATTACTGGGCGATTTTACACAATATTGTGAACGGTTTTGAAAAACATAGATAGACTTCATCTTCAGGCAAAGTCTGGAGACTCGAACCACGAAACTTGTCTTAATTCTCACTTTTCTACTATTTCAAATCCGCTAAAATAAGTAGACTTGAACTCAAATGCACTGGGTTATCAAAACGTTTTCAGATCGATTCACTCAAAGGAAGCATGTTAAAAATAGTGTCAAAAACGCACAAAGTGTTCACGGTTTGAGTGTCCTCACTGTAAACGTTAATTGTGATGGCTTTGTTGTCTTTGTCGATGTGGTTTTTATGTTTAGTATGTTTTGCAGTTGTTGTCGTACGCGCGCGCATGCATGTGATAATCAATAAATGTATTATATAGTGACAAACCAACAACCAAACAAATAAACAAAGAAAGAAACAAGCAAACAAAAAATATTTATCCGAAAAAAGGACTTTATATTGGATGCTAAGGTAATTACGGTTGAGCGTACGTAATAAATGATCCATATTTTAAAGGCACAATTATCAAACTAATGATATTAACAATTCATTGCTTGAAATTAATATTTTCAAGTTTTTTTCCGTGCATGCTTTTAAAAAAAACTAGCCTTAAATGTAGAAAAAAACTTACATAATATCCCATCCTGATCAATTACAAAATATCCCGAATTCGGGTCATTCATCATGAGATAAAAGTGCAGATTTCTTCAGTATCGTGGCCAAAGAGACGTTGTTGGAAGTTCATATCACGTAAGACTTGAATTAAAAAAAGTCCAGACCCACCAGTATAGTGCCGTCTTAAAAAGAAACATTAATCATTCTTCTTGGTGTTAAGAAATTGTAAAAATTGTAATTACAAAAAAAAGCTTAACACTTTGACAACTTTTCCAACACGAAAATAAGGGTTTCACTTAATTAAATCGGCAATAACCTAATTAGCGATACGTAATGCGGTTTAAATTCTTGTAAAACACGCTAAGCGGTTCTGAGCACTTCTGGATTATTCTACATATAGGATTTAAGTATGGAATAAGACAATCTTATACATACACATATACACACAATGTTAACATACGCTAAATAATAACAATAGAAAAACATTAGAATGTATACAAATAACACAAAAGTACAAATGTAAATATTAGAAGGATTTGAAGTGATGCTATGGGTGCTAAATGGGTGTCAATAAAGAGCGAATGGAGCAGATTATACTCAAAGTGTAAGCAAAGTTGGATTTAATTAGGTCTTACCGAAGGTCCCGGTAGATTATCTCGCAGTCGGTCGAAGCCTTTATCAGAGAGAGCGAGAAACCAAAGCGGGCGATACATCCTTTACAATGTAATCCCTGATTGTCTGGTCAGTTCTAACGAAAGCTTAGAGTAACTGGAATAATATAGATCATACACCACTATCCACATGGCTGATTCACGTTATTCCTCGCACATCGGTACATTTCACGAAAAACTATTTTGTTTTGAATGGACCGATGAATGAACGTATCGATAGCGTGTCTGTATTGCAGTTTTCGTGGATAGAGTTTCATGTTGTGGGTCAAGAATAATGTACAATGATTGGTCGAGAGAGTGAGTAGTACTCTGGTTTAAAAGCAGAAGGTCAAATTGCTTATATCAACATAATAACTGATTACTACGTACAAGCTAGGGTTTGCCCTTTGTGTGACGTAGTTAGTTTGGTATGTGTGGTATGCAAGCACGACAGCTAATGGAACGTCTGGCTTTTGTGGGCTGACAAAATACACTCCACTAGTTCCGGGGAGCAAAACGTGACGAAAATTAAGCACAGTTAGCGAAAGGGTTTGATTTGTAAAAATCGAGGAGATACTAGACATGTTGCAATCAAAAGGGAATGGTAGAGTTTGAACAAAGGATTGGTAGAATACACGCGAGGTGGTAGAGTATACACGCGAGAGCAGCAGCGGAGAAGGAGTGAGTTCGGTGGTATAGTCGAAATAAAGGGAGAGTTAGTGGTAAAGTAGATTCAAGAGGAGGGGTGGAAAAGAAACAGAGTATATGCAAGGGAGGGATGCAGAAGTTACAGAGTAGATGCAAGGGAGGGATGCAGAAGATACAGAGTAGATGCAAGGGAGGGATACAGAAGATACAGAGTTGATGCAAGGGAGGGATGCAGAAGATACAGAGTTGATGCAAGGGAGGGATGCAGAAGATACAGAGTTGATGCAAGGGAGGGATGCAGAAGATACAGAGTTGATGCAAGGGAGGGATGCAGAAGATACAGAGTAGATGCAAGGGAGGGATGCAGAAGTTACAGAGTTGATGCAAGGGAGGGATGCAGAAGATACAGAGTTGATGCAAGGGAGGGATGCAGAAGATACAGAGTTGATGCAAGGGAGGGATGCAGAAGATACGGAGTACCTTATTCGTACTAAATTTCGCGGGGCTTAATTTTCGCGATTTTTACAGACATAATTTTTAAATAACAACATGAATTTCAGACATATTATAAAGTCCGGTACACACTAGGCGACAAGTCGCAGCGACTTGTTCCCGCGATAGGTCGTAGCGACAATTTCCCCCCGTGTGTACTAGGTATTTTTGGCGGAAATTGTCGCAGCGAGAAAATCAGATGTATTGGCGACAAATATTGAACCAATGCACACTGAGGCGACATGTTGTGACGACAAGTCGCTGCGACTTGTCGCCTAGAGTGTACCGGCCTTAAGTGGAGTGTGAAACTGAGGCTATTGTAATAAAGTGGCATTTCCATAAGGCATATTATTAAAGGGGGAATGGGATATGTGTTGGTGGTGATTGTGGGTGTTGTTTGTTAGGAGTTGGGATGTTAAAAAGGTTGTGTATGCGTGAGCAGGGTAGTGGGTTGGGAATTGGAATATGTGTGTGTCATTGAATGTATTGTTCTACTAAAATGGGGAGTAGTGACAGTGGATGAAGAGAGTAGGTGGATGAAGAGAGAGGTGAGGGGAGGTAAGAGGGAAAATATCATAATAATATGTCTAAAAATACATGCTATTTAGCTGTAAGAGACAGTTTTTTGATTAAAAATTTAAGCCCCGCGAAATATGCCTGTTCCATTTTCGCGAAATTAACTACCCGTGAAAATAAGTACGAATAAGGTAGATGCAAGGGAGGGATGCAGAAGATACAGAGTAGATACAAGGGAGGGATGCAGAAGTTACAGAGTTGATGCAAGGGAGGGATGCAGAAGAAACAGAGTAGATGCAAGGGAGGGATTCAGAAGATACAGAGTAGATAAAAGGGAGGGATAGACAAAGGAGCGATATATTACGGAGTGTTACCAATGGGTCCCAAGGATGTGAGAAACAAAACTGCTGCTTCATTTGCAGCTAGTGACAGCATAGAAGAGTATTAAAAATTGTTAAGACAAGATAAAAGAGATACATATAGTGTAAGAGAAGAGAAGAGAAAAGATGAGTGCTTCGAAAAGAAGACATGCAGACAAGAGAGTATGAGATAAGAAAGCTTCTTGCTTGAAAAAAATAAAAACTGTTCGGATATTTAAAATGAAGTAATTTTCGGACGTTGCTCTGTATTCATTAATGATAAAAAATGTAAAATTGGAATTATTCGCAGTGCTGTGCAGTGCAAAAATACGGAAAGACCTTGATAGAAGTTTTGCAGATCAGAAAATTACAAATACAAACCAAAATTGAAAAGAAACGGATAAATAGAAAACTAAAAGCATTCTACTAGTCTAGGGTCTTCTTATTTTTGAGTAAAAAAATCATGCTGAAGAGAGGGTTGTGAAGGGTAAATAGGATTGGGACTGGGATTTTCTCAATTGTCTCGTTTTGATCTCTGTAAGAGTTCAAATAATATTAGAAATTATGTATTTTGAGTTATTTTATCTAGTGTTATCTCACATGAAAGAAGCTAGAGAAAAAGTGGAATAATAACAATTTTAAGACAAGTCAAATGGGCAGTAAGATTCAAATCAAAAATAGTCATCGTTCACATGATATCTTGTTTGCACTACTTAGATTGGAATTTTTAGTTTGAGCATTGGAATTTGATAGCCCCTTCAGGACCCTCTGAAGAACGAAAAGCTGTAAAACAAACCCACAATCAAGCAGAGTGCAATGCTCCTCTTGGAATAGATAATAAAGTACTTCGGGATTAGTAATAATCGAATTAATATCAATTAATAGCACTTCATAAAATAACATAACTTTCAAAGGGTACTTGACGTAGCGAAATGCACTGCACAGTCGACAAATTTGTATTAGTTCAGCTGTATTGTAAAATTGGTAAACTACTTCATTCTAGAGCACAGACCCTTCTCTGCTTCCTAGCGGTGAAGAGAAGGGTCTGGGTTCAAGAATGTAAACTACTTTTGTGTATATGATGACGGCAGATCCTCAAATCACTGCTTTACATTATTTGTGCATTAATGCATTTGATTTATTTACTAACGAATCAAATGTGTTTAAGTATCTTGAATCCAACAAGAGAAATAGAATAGTCATCAAATCCTACAGAATATTGAGAAGCAAGTTGATATAAGAGTGTGAAAATACAAAGCGAATAAAATTCCAGACATCTCGCACCATCCTCTGCACCATTAACTGTACCATGTCAAACTACTTCTTTCATCACAGTGACGATTATTCGAATATACAGTTACAATTTTCAAAACAACGGTTTCCAAGTTTTCGGATCACGCTTGAGTGCTTCTTTTTTTTTTCCAAGAACGACAAGACAAACATAGGCCGAATCACGATTATTGGTGACATTTCTCTCAATTTCTAATTTGAGCTTTGTAATCAAGCATGAAAAGTAGATAAGATAAAGGTTTAATATGAAAACACTGTAAAACCCTTGAGCAATGACAAATAATATTAGCAGATGGATTCTTGGCTATTTGCTTGAGCAATAAATCTGAACAAAAATAACATTGCTTAAAAATAGCACTAGTATTGTTTGACAATATGAAAAAGAACATAATCCCACAGGACAAACGTTTAAAATCCACAAAGATGAATAAGGTAAAAAGATTAGTTTCATGCAAGAAAAATGATTGTTGTGTTTTGAATTACATCCAAATATTTTCTTCCATTAACAGTTGACGAGTTTTTTTAACAAAAACAAAAAAGGAAAAAAGGGACACATGCGTGATCTCGGGTCGTCTGTCATAAGTTATATAGACACGCACTACATAATTTACGAAGAAAACTTTCCATATCTTAAGCTTATTATTTTAATTTGTTCGTATAAACTAAAATAAGTTGATTTATATTTAAGACTTTATAAACAGTTACGTTTGTTTAAAGAATTGTAAAATACCTACAAATGCACCTTTAGCGAGCACACTATAAAATATGTATATAGATTTATGAATGCATTCAGTTGCTAGGATAACAAAAGCATTATTACCTTAGTTCCTGCGAGAATATAATCATTCTGGGACCACTCTCTGTTGTAAAGAGTTAAGGTGCGTTGCCGTGACGAAAGCAGTCGTCGATTTGTACCCATAATTATAAGCTTAAAATACACTGATTCGTCTACTTTGAGGGAAAATATTCGATGGATTATTAGTCAGTTCCGCCATGTTGGACTTTAAGATCGAACTGGCAGAGACAACTGTGTCATAATCAGATACACGGGGTAACCTCTACTCATGTTTCAGTGAGGAATGTGACAGTGAGATGACAAAAAGTAGTAAAGCAGAAAAAATGTTTCAGCTAAGCGTTGGTCCACATTATAGCTGGGAAATATGTTCATCAAACTGTTATTCCGTAATTTTGAATAATAATTATTGGCATCACCTAAAAGCACGCTATATATAGAATTTCTTTCGTATTTAGCTTTTCGGCGGATTTTTGCCAAAAATAAAATTGTGAAATTGTAGTCAACGATTCTAGCTTTTCACCTTGTGGACATCATGCTTATCTTGTTGCAACTGCATTTGAGACAGTTGGTGAGCTCAATGCATAATGAAAGTAGGATGACCATTGAAGTTGATAAAAGAAGAAAAAGTGTTAGCCTACATAGTATGCATTTAAAGGGAGAAGGCAGAAGGGATTGGGAACGAAGCATCGTTCTTTGCTTGCCCTCAATCCTCTTCAATCCCTACGGGCCATCAGATTAGATAAAGGCGTAGATTGCTCCGCAATAAAATAATTAATGTTGCTAAAGAACTCTATAATGGTATAATCAATGGTCCTAACGCCATTCATACTATATGCAGCTTCCCGCTGAGATCCATGCTTTAGATTAAGGTTTTTTTTACATAGATTAAGTAATTTATCACCGTGTGAACTACAGATGGAGTGCAAATCATTGCGAGATAACCATTGAAGTGCTAGAATTAATGAAATAAAAGTTTTTGTTTTTGTTAAAATGAACGTTTTTCAGATACTATATTTAGACCAACAAATCTTAGTTTCCATAGTTACCAAGTAGTGAACTGTCGAGTATTATACTCTATGACCTTGGTTAAAAAATAAAAGAAATGGGAATACGAGCAAGATGACCCTGAACTGAACAGACACGGAATCCTTAAGATAGTGAGATCAACTCCATGTTTTGTTCACGATAGTTCGTTTTTTTTCAAACTCTCAATCACCCATGCAAGGATAATTTATTCAGGCATCTATTACTCATAGATGGTTGATCTGATGATCGATAGGATAAAAGGGGGAGGGGCACTAATGAAAAGGTGATCCAGAAATTTTTAAAGGGGGGGGGGGGGGGGGGGCACTAATCAAAAAATTACTGATCATCAATCAAAGATTAAAAGAACTACCTATAAAGATAAATCAAAAGTGGGGCACCAGCCTCCAATCCCCCCCCCCCCCCCCCCGTTACCATTTGGATCCGCCTCTGAGACTTCTACATACAGAATCAGGAGATTTGTAACGATGTGTGGGCTTGGACGTCAAGATGGCATAAGTAGCATGTTTTACGATGCACATTCATCGTCCCACGGACAAGTAAAATTCAACAGTATCGGGTTATTTATGGATTAATTAATTACTTTTCTAAATTTCGTTTAATTACTTTTTTGTTTTAAATTGTTGCTCGATTGATATTATGCAATAAGTCAATTTCTTGGCAAGGTTAATCAAATATTTCACCGAAATGACCCTGAAGAACGACCAATGTTTTGCATGTTTATGCAGACAATAAAAAGTGCTTTGCACTCATACGAATTTTAGCAAATTTATTTATTCACTCATACCGAGAGCGGCGAACAGAAGAAAGTTTAAGTTTAAGTTTAGGTTGCGTTTAAGTTTGTAGAGCATTACGATAGGATCGGCGCAAGGTATGAGTTCCAATATCATTGAAGTGGAAGGTTTTATGTTTTTAAAATACAATAATAATAATAATAATAATAATAATAATAATAATAATAATAATAATAATAATAATAATAATAATGTAAACTTTTATTTTATATTTTTGCACATACAACTGTAAACCTCACTATCACCTAGGCAGTTTACAATTTGCTACTTGAATCGATATGATGAAAATAGTTTGAGGAAAAAGAAAAAAAAAGAAAAAGAAAAAAAAACTAATAGCTAAGTAATTCAGGATTTGGCCATTCCTTATTCCTACAGCAAAATATATAATATGTTGACATTATCGAAATAGCTGAAATGCTCTTGATGATATACTTGGAGGTCTTATCGTCAAAACCAAGATCAGCCAGCATGTCAAGAAACGTTGTAGATTCTTTAGAAAAAATTCCTAAAGCGCTAATTGACAAATTTATGAAGCTAATATTATTGAAATCATTGTTATTAGAAGAAAATAGTTCTTTGTACTTAGTTTGTTTTCTCAATAAGTTTTTCTCTAAGTTAGTTTCGTGTCCAACGGTCAGTTCGAGTATATATAGATGTTTGTCTGAAGTGGTTATCAAGAGGTCTGGTCGTTGACTATCTCCAGTGATAATTGAAGGGGAGTTCAAATAATAATAATAATAATAATAATAATAATAATAATAATAATAATAATAATAATAATAATAATAATAATAATAATAATAATAATAATAATAATAATAATAATAATAATAATAATAATAATAATAATAATAATAATAATAATAATATTATATAGTCATGTCGTCATAGAAATGCGCATGCATTTTACTTTTGAAGAAATATAACGAACGTTCGTCCTATGTATATGCTACTTTTTCACTTACCGAACTAATTTAAAGAAAATTTACCACTTATCAGCTTATTCTCAATTTAATTCAATTTCAAAATGTTCTGTTTATTTCTGGGTATCGATCGTTTTTGCAAAAAGTGCAAAGCTGCTCGATGAAGGTCATGTGATCTATTGGTATACCAATATCTTCCATACGAAAAAAAGGTGAGTCCTTTTTGACAAAATGTGCCTTTCAACAAATGAGCAGTTCAAAATAAACATGGCTAATATAGTGTCGCTGATTAACTATTAAATTTCTCAATTAACTTTAATTGCAATTGAATAATCATCATTGCGATGATAATCGATAGAAATCAGTCATTTTTTGCTGAAATGGTAGTCTAAACTTTTTATATCTTGCAAATCCTTTTTTCCAAATCATAGTTGAGGGAACAATGCCAAACCTACACTAGTCACATGATTCCAACATTTTCTTTGTTTAACATACACTTTTTCGATCTTTTGTCAGATTTTCACCAACCGTCAACTGGTCAGACAGTTCTAATATTTTCGTCGTTTCAACAGCACTTTTTCTAATCCCTTTTCAAAAATAGTATATTACCATGCAGTTACATGCACCCTGCCCAGATCTACATTTCAGTTATTTCAATATCAATTTTACTGCATACAACGTATCATTTGCACAACCGAAAAAAGGAAAGTAAATCTGAAATTAAGTATACTACCCCAATTACCAAAGATAGTACATAGTTTTGTGATTACTGCTATCCTTACCCACGATTGCAAGCGACATTTATGCGTTCCATAGTCAAGCATCGAATCCGACGTCCTTCGATTTCTCCGTCGATTCTCGACAGTTTTGTCGGCCATAGTTCTACTCAACCGTCGAAGACAGTATTTCTCATAACTTCGGTTTGTATCAAAATAGCGTTTGTTTCCTACCACCATCAATTCAAACAAATCGTCCATAATGCGAGTCTATTGAAGTTTAACCATAAACTTAACGAGGAGACACTTTTTTTTCTGTAGAAACTTTAAAGGCACTTGTTTTTTTCTTAATATTTAAAGGATGCATGCACTTTGCTTTCATAATTCGTTTGAAGTTAGTAGCTTGAGGGGCTTCATTTTGAAACTCATTTTTGGCTTACACGGCTGTTTATCAGAAATGGCAATAATCAAAATTCATGGCATTATTATTAATTGACAGTTATAATTGATTTTCGCTCAGGCGCGTTCGATTGGAGTGGAGTGAAGTGCAGTCTAAATATAAACATGATTTTGTTTCATACTCCTTTCTTAAAAAAGAAATTATGAAATTAAACTATACATAACTAGACAAAATCTTTGTCAAGAACATATTCACACTATTCGGGATAAATTTGAAAAGGCAACCTTTACCAGCCCCGAAATTGTCATAAAAATATTTAATGAAATGAAACAATACAATTTGAACAACATGCGAAGCGGTGTAGACATCAAAAAGGTTGAAAAGATCTTGTTTAAAGATTCTAGTTTTGCAAAAAAAGAACAAAATGCGTGTCAACACGCCTAGTACTAATTAGAAGTTTTCAAAATGGTAGATTCTTGAAAAAGACTTAACATGACAGCAATCTGAGATTATTACTGATTTATACAAGGATCAAATAGTAAATGTGAATCACGTCATAAATTAGGCAATAAATGAGTGAATGACGAAGTGAATGATTGATTATTCAATTACTGAGAGAATTGGCTTTGCAGCACTTTGTGAGTAAATTACCAGTAAGCAGCCTCACGTACGGTTATGAAAATTAGTTGAAAGCTACAGATATTGTGTCATGTGTCATGTGAAAAGAAGAGAAGAGAAGAGAAGAGAAGAGAAGAGAAGAGAAGAGAAAAGAAGGGAAGAGAAGAGAAGAGAAGAGAAGAGAAGAGAAGAGAAGAGAAGAGAAGAGAAGAGAAGAGAAGAGAAGAGAAGAGAAGAGAAGAGAAGAGAAGAGAAGAGAATGGGAAGAGAAGAGAAGAGAAGAGAAGAGAAGAGAAGAGAAGAGAAGAGAAGAGAAGAGAAGAGAAGAGAAGAGAAGAGAAGAGAAGAGAAGAGAAGAGAAGAGAAGAGAAGAGAAGAGAAGAGAAGAGAAGAGAAGAGAAGAGAAGAGAAGAGAAGAGAAGAGAAGAGAAGAGAAGAGAAGAGAAGAGAAGAGAAGAGAAGAGAAGAGAAGAGAAGAGAAGAGAAGAGAAGAGAAAATAAGTTTGCCACTATAAAAAAGGGGGGAAAGGTGCTAGAAAAGAGAAGGTAAGAGAATTCTCGTATGTCAGAGAAAACGTCTCACAGGAAACGCAAAGAACACAACAATAGTATTGACAGGAAGGAAGCCTCTCAAAATTGTAAAACATGGTACTCATGCAAAACCCCTGAAACTGCCTTGAATGACAGTTCCTCTTCATAAATCCCTCTTGGTAAATTTATACAACTTATACGTGGGAGAAAAACTGTTTTCGAAAAATAAAACCCTGGAGCAAAGCAGAGCAAAGAACTAAAATGATGAACATTTCACTTCCGAGAGCGTGCGTACCACGCATTGTGGCTATTATCACTGAGGAGTTGCGAGTACAATGTAACAATAACATTGGAAGTGCCATTTGAATGGCGTACATAAGTGCCGAGAGAAAGGAGGTCAGTCCGTAATAATTAATCGATTGTAAAATTGTTTAGTTTGGTTGGTTGACATTGAGGCGAACACGACACGCTCCGCGTTTGATGATTTGTCTCGAATGATTAAAAAATCTTGGGCCGAAATCTTGGGCCGCATATAAAGTGTATATGCTGTTGTTTGTTTATTGCCGTTGTTTCGGTTATTTTTTCTTTGTTGATATGAGTAATTGGTTGTCGGTTTAAAAGTTGTACAGTTGTTTTTTTTTGCCAGCTAAAATGATTGTTGACTTGTTGGTTGGCTGTTTTTTTTTTCGATTTCAACAAAGCTCGGTGTCTTGTTTGTTGGTTAAAATGTTTGCTTGGTTTTGACTTATAGTTGGTTTAATATTTTGGCTGTGTTTTGTATATTTGTTTGAAAATGCGAATTAAAAGCTTCTAACAAGCCCAAGGGAGACTCCCTTTTATAGGGCGAGAATGACCGTAGTAGATTTTCAAAAAGCCCCATAAAATAACCTAGAAATAGACGCAATTGTCCCAAAAAAATGGCGCATTTGGTCATTCCGTCATGTAATTTGCGCCCTTTAAACACTTACATGTATTATTACTATCATAAAACCCTTTTAGACACCCTAAAAGACAGCCGTTTCCCAATATTGACAGCTAAGAGACACGACGATCACCCCTGCTCGTTGCCTCCACGGACAAACAACTGTATATCGCAAGAATGAGGGAACGTTCAAATCGCTAATGCTTCGAATAATCACAAGTATACGGTACTAACCTTAGCTTTCGTGTCAACCGGGAGATCAACATATGCAGTAGCAACATTAATCGTTTGTTTCTTGTTTGCAGACATTCCGATTTACGTAATTTGCTCAGCAACACAAAAACAGCGTACTCTGATCAATTTTGAGTCGCATAACTTTTCTGCTTTTTAAACGCTACTCATAGGGAATCATGTTAGTGAAAACTATCATCTGCTGTACCCAACAGTGAGCCATGTTTCAGTTTTGTGGCAAAACCTCTGATGAGTGGAAAACTGTTCTAATGATTACAATGTTTTGTCTGATTCAGCAAAAAAACGCTTTAGTACGAGGTATTGCTGCTGGTATGATATGAACACAAGAGTTGAATAATCTATGGGCACTATTATGGTAATAAAACCAAGGCGATCTATTCAATAGAGGACTTACATGAATCTGTTAAGCTCAGATTTGTTTATTTAGCAAGGATATCTATTTCTCTGCTTAGTAACACAGTACCTTGAGTGATAATGGTATTCATTCTGCTACGAAAACCTTGTACAAGAAAGCGTGTACATATCTTTTTTAAATAAATAAAAATAAACGAAAAAAATGGAAGGTTGCTCACTTACGTTCAAAGAAATGTGTCAATAACAAAACCACATGCAGTCGTCAGTGTTTATGGAGTGGAATTATCCTTGTATAAAAGATGTTGAGTTACAGGTCATAAAACATTCAAACAATTAGTAGTAAAAATTTAGCAATAACAATAAAAATATCTATCTTAGTGGCGAGGAGATCGGCCCTTACTTAATCATTTACTTAGTCATTTTGTGATCAATTGATATTTTTGGGCTTCCTGTGGTATGCCTCTGCCTACTGACAACTAGGTACCAATTTCTCCTATTACCTCTTCCAATGAGCTTGGCACAAAGCCCTCTGAAGCCAATATCCATATACACTGCATGGGGCAAGGGGAAGGAATCGGGAAGTGGAGGGACATTAAATTAAGAATTGATGGGAAGGTATACTGTATGTCTACAGCGAGTGAGTATATCCATATACACTGCATGGGGCAAGGGGAAGGAATCGGGAAGTGGAGGGACATTAAATTAAGAATTGATGGGAAGGTATACTGTATGTCTACAGCGAGTGAGTATATCCATATACACTGCATGGGGCAAGGGGAAGGAATCGGGAAGTGGAGGGACATTAAATTAAGAATTGGTGGGAAGGTATACTGTATGTCTACAGCGAGTGAGTATATCCATATACACTGCATGGGGCAAGGGGAAGGAATCGGGAAGTGGAGGGACATTAAATTAAGAATTGATGGGAAGGTATACTGTATGTCTACAGCGAGTGAGTATATCCATATACACTGCATGGGGCAAGGGGAAGGAATCGGGAAGTGGAAGGACATTAAATTAAGAATTGGTGGGAAGGTATACTGTATGTCTACAGCGAGTGAGTATATCCATATACACTGCATGGGGCAAGGGGAAGGAATCGGGAAGTGGAGGGACATTAAATTAAGAATTGGTGGGAAGGTATACTGTATGTCTACAGCAAGTGAGTCGAGAAAAGCGATACAATATTCCCAATATACTGTGTTATACATAATTGATTATATGCAATATCTGCAATATTACAATTCAAAAGAAGATCGTTAACTTTATGTGATATGCCAAACGATAGATTGACGTAACTACAATTACGGCTCTCACAGGTGACTAATGGAAGAAATACACAGTTCGCGGCTTTTTCTTTTGACTGTTAACTACTTGGAATACATCCACATCATGTGATTGATCACTACCATCTTGTCAAACTTTTAAAAATACAAATCGGTAAAGAAGCATAGTTTCATGTAGTAGAATTATACCTGAATACCGTGGTTTTCAATTTTGAAAGATTACAATTTGCAGTTTCGTTGCCAAAAAAAATCGGCCAAAGAATATCTTATTTGCATTTTTTTCTCTTTTCTTGCCGTCATCACGAAATGACCACGACAACTGCCTCTAAGAGTCCTAAATTGATGTTTGAACTAAATATTTTTTGTCTAAAAGTATAACAATAAATTATATTAATAAACATTTTTGTCTAAAAGTGAAGTATAACATCAAAGAGAGGTAACTTGACAAATCTGTAGCTACAAAGTGTGCCTTTAAAAGCGGAACATTCTTCCCACACAAACACTTACAATACTGATATTTATAGATGAAATAACAAAAAAAGTACAAAAATACAAACCAAGTTCAAAATTCTTGTCAAGCAACACAAATAAAAAGAATAAGTTTATCTTATCTTATCCAATGTAGCCAACCCGGCGGAGTGGATGATATTAGTGAGGAAAATTAAGGAAACTGTGCACAAACCGTACTACCAGAGTTAGGAAATAAAGGGAAATCAGTAACTTTCATGCAAAGAAAACTGAGACATGAAATGATAAGATAGTGCATAATGAAATGATAAGATTGTGCACAATGAAATCATAAGATGATGTACAATGAATTGATAGTACTGATAACATCAAGAAGATACAATCAAATGACTTTAATAGTGATGATGATGCGGATGATGACGATGAGTGGGAATCAACAGAGCTGTGATGTACTGAAGACAATCCAAGTGTCTCTTAAAAATCACGTACGGTAACCAGACGATACTGTTGAAATCCATTTAAACACGAAAAAATACCAACAGCAAAATATGAAATGTGAGGGCAATGGTAATGATGTTGATAGGGATAATTATACTGGTATATCACTCCGAGAATTGACGGTGATGAAGATGATGCAAATGATAGAGATTAGATGCTAAGGATAGTGTTACATGTTGTTATATGTTTATCGTAGGTCCGTTTTCACAAGAATATTGTTCTTTACATTCAATCAAATCTCATTCATATCAAAACAGGCAATCAATTATCTAACATATGACTGAATAAAAAAGATAAAATAATAACACAGGCATAAAAAATAACATTTGACAAAATGATCAAACAAATTACAAACGAACAAACCAGTTACATTTTGCAAAATATAGCGATTATTTAACGTTCAAATGTTTTTTCATCAGTATATCAAAGTGAAATAATATAAACGTCAACATTATCTCCGCTTATCTCCGAAATCTAGTTACTATAAAAAAAATCAATGTAAAAACTCACCAATTCGTGTTGTGTTAGGATAGTCGCTGGCGATTCTATCCAAGATATATCGACAATATTCTCATCATTAAACCTTTTTGAGTTCGGTTTACTTGCAAACAGAGCTGCTTGTGATACTGCTTTGAATTTGTGAGACATTTTAGCTACTACATTACCGAACTAAGAAGCTTTCAATAGAGTCATTTGCTTGGCAATTTGTTGTGAAGATGGTTGACATTTTGGTTATTTATTGCCTTGGAATGCTTGCGGCGCGAGGAAATCTTAGACGATTCGTCATTCATGTTATATGACTCTTCAATACTCTACGGACACATCGGTAACCTTTGACCTCACCTTCATCCTTCTCACCAAGCAAAAAATTGATTTGGTGTACATAAGATACCGTTATTCGGAAATTAAAAAAATGATCATTGAACTATGAAAATATAGCTGATTTTAATATTGTTGAATGGTTGTATCTTTTGCTGTCTTTAACAAAACCAATGAACAACACAATCAAGCGGGCAAACGATAAAAAAGAAAGAGAAAGAAACACACATTATTAAAACAGAGATTTTCATCAGAGGAAAACAAGCCTCCAAAGGCTCTAAATCCTAGTAAAGAAAGAAAGAGGTCTCCCATGTAAAAGCATTGGTTATGTTCGTCAAAATTAAAAACAAAATTACAACTAAAAGTTACCAAATGAACTTGAAGAAGGGCAACTCCTAAAAGATATGAATTAACCAGAAGTACGAAAACTGTCAAGAAAATCAATAGCAAACGTTTTGATGATCATAATTTCAAAAATACGAACACGATGGTTAATTTTGCTACTGTCGGTAAAAGATTACCCTGGGTACCAGAGGCCGCGAGGGGCTGAGAAAGAGAGGAAAAAGAGAGGCAGCCTCTGGTCTAACGAGTAACGAGATATTGAACTCGGATTGTGATTGGCTCTTGAAATAATCTCAGTCAAAATGTGTTTTCATTGGTTCCTTACACTAACTGGTTTTGACCTCTGAGGGCATCAACGTATTCATGTTTACCAACAACAATGGTCTCGAATTACTTACAATATCGTACCTTGATTTTGATCAGAGAAATTCAAGCCGTATATATCGTGAAATATTTTATATGTCAAACGTTACAGCACTTTCTTTTATTTTAGACTTTTTCACACTCTTTAAAGCTTAATATATCTTCCAAATACTCGACTTGAAGTCCGAACGTTTCAGGACATGAACATGACACCACTGATCAACACGAATGTAAACAATAATTCATTGCTGACCGTAGGTAGATTTCTAATTGCCAATAAAATAGCAATTTGCCATTCTAAATACTATATGTGCATATTAAAATTCACGAAGAAACATTTAGGACGTTTTTCATAGATTTTGCAATACATCAGACAGTTTCAGCAGTGAAAACAACTAAAACCAGTTTGACAGGAAAGTGGTATCTCAGATAACATCGGCCAGACATGGAAGTGAGATTCGTTACTCGTTAGACCAGAGGCTGCCTCTCTTTTTCCTCTCTTTCTCAGCCCCTCGCGGCCTCTGGTACCCAGGGTAGTAAAAGATCTGTTATGCTCCGTAAAGTGAGCGGATGTTCTGTCTGTCATCATCCTGCAAGTTTTTTTTTCTTGCCGCCGCACGTTTGAAATGCTTTACATTGATGTTCTTTATTGCCGTCTAATCGGCTGACGGGAGGTGTCTAACGACAGGCTGTGTGGTTGACTTGTGGCTAAGTGACTGTCAACTGGACTGCCAGCGGCTGACTGGCGTGATTGACGGGCTGTTGGTTGAATGGGACGTATTGACTGATAGACTGGCTCAGTGACTGAGTTAATAATAGGTTAAGTCAGGTTGTCTTTCTGACCGACTGACTACAATGGATGTCGATTGTCTGACTGTTGGCATAGTCTTAAAAACGTCATCATTTCTACAAGACAAACGCCACCCATATTTCGCGAAGAACATAACAAAGTTCCGATGTACTGCTGGACATATCTAATTGGATTATAACAGCTTCTTTGCGCTTCCTTTTCTTCTCTCCTTAACTTTTCTACTTACCTTATTCGTACTTATTTTCGCGGGTAGTTAAGGTAATAGTAGTAATAGAACTAGCCATAGAATTTTGATAAAACTTTCTACGGTAAAACATTTTGAGTTTTTTTGGGTCACCGTATTGGATTTCGCGAGAAAAATTTTTGAACTATACCCACTTTTGTCAATTTAGCGTCTAACATTCGAAAATGGGCATCATACATAAAAGTATCTCTTGACTGACATTGGTCAATACCAAATATTTTGAATGTGCTTAAATGTACTCCTTATACATTGGGCTACCGATGTAAAGCAAAAGATTTTCACTAAAATTTAACAGCGAAGAGAAATAAAGCAAAAAATAACAAAATGTTTGAATTTTTACGGGCCTCATTAACGCTTTGAACGAAACATTTTTCGAAATAACGAAAAATCCATAGAATTTTGTCATCGATCACATATGTTTTAAAAAACATGATTTCAAATGATATTATGAAATAAAAAAGATAGGTGCCCGTATTGGTTTGCGAGATATTTTGATAAATATTCTCAAATTTCAATAATATCCAAGGATTTTCCGAGAGAGGAATGGGGCGAGTTTGAAGAAATTCGTAATTTTTCGCTTGAAAATGTGAAAACTGTTCGTATTTTTACGTTAAAGTGTTTCTCAGACATAGCTCTGTATCTATTGATGATAAGAAATGTAAAACTCTAAAATTCGAAATATGCGCAGAACTGTGCGCAGTGCAAAACTACGGAATTACCTTAATTTCGCGAAAATGGAACAGGCATATTTCGCGGGGCTTAAATTTCGCGATTTGGCCTTAAAAATTTATTTAAGGGAATTAAATTTCGCGAAATTTCTCAAAAAGCGATCAGCATAAAACGGTTGGTCGTACAATTAGCATAATTATTTTATTTAATCATTCATTTTTTCAATCAAAAAACTGTCTCTTACAGCTAAATAGCATGTATTTTTAAGCATATTATTATGACATGCTTAGTTTCATGCTTAGAAGTCTGACTGACCGGATGCATTGTTGACGTCATTACTGTTCACCTTGAATTGCCCACTTGTCTGCTGGTGCGTTCGCGTGTTTTTGGTGTGGATGCATTTGGAGCTGTTTCGTCCTAGTATTTTTGTTTTGTTTACATGTTTTTTTACTTGTTCCTTTGCAACTAACATCTTTTTTTGGTATCAAATTAAACAATCACTGTCGTTCGTTGGGTTTCCGGTATAATTCTCATTTTTGGTGTTTCCTAAAAAAACTTTAAGGTGTCTGCCAGTTTGGTAAAGTGTTTCAATGCAATCTCTGTACGTTTTGATCAAAATTTTCCGAGACTGAGTCCTTCGTTCGCTTCGTTTTTCTTTTTCTTTTTTTAAGAATTTTAAAACTTAAAAATAGTGGACTGCACCTTTAAGCTAAATGCACCAAGGGTACCAATCATCGTAGACAATTAATACCTTTAAAACGATTTACGATTTACGATCCGTGTTACTTTCCCTAGTGACCGATTTCACTGACACTGAGTAGTCGTCCCATTTCGTCTTGACTGCTGTACGAATAGCCTACGTTACTTGTTCGTACAGACGGTTGTTTTCCTCTTCATGAAGCCAATTGGAATAAATTATTCTACGAAAACAGTGCCCTTATTTTTTTCATGTGTGAGAAGCAGTCTTTGTAGTTAAAAAAAAAAACGATTTCAGAAAAAATGTTTTTGACTTGGTAGCTGTTTCAATCACTTCAGCAGTATATACAAATGTGCTGTATTATCGTACGATCAATGAAGTAGTTACGTTCGTTTGGTAACTAGATAAAAGACTTAAGATGGCTGAAGTTTTGTGGAAAATAATCTTCGGGATAAGGAATGTTTTATTTATAAAATTGACTGAAAATCCCCAGGGGGGAAATGCACATTTTATTTATCGTCGCGTTTCAGTTGGCGTCCTCGAATGCTTGTTGTACATATTCGTTGTAATAATAACATAAATATTTTGTACTCACGGCAACATCTTGAATAAGATGGAAAGATTTAGTAGTGGTGCTCGGGTTACCCATCCTCCACTCACGAGTCAACTCGTCGTAAAGAACGCGAGAATTCATCTTTTAATTTGGGAGACTGTAAAAGACAAGGAAAATCATTCAGAACTAATCATTGAATCGGTTCGCAACTCATGAGAGAAAGTTTTATATCATTGTCATTCTTCTATTTGATCATTTCACTATTTAAACTAATTTATCATACTTTGCGATTTTTATATTTTAGAGTACCAAAAGTGTTCTGCATTTAGTCGGCATTTTTAAAACTGCGATTGTACATCTATTAAACTTTTTTAATAATACTTGCATTCCCTGTTAATATTCGCGATTAACAGGTTAGCTCAGTTGGGAGAGAGTTGCCTGTTAACCGGGAGGCTGCGGGTTCGAACCCTCAGTCGGACCATCACTCAGGGTCTTTAAATAATTGAGGAGAACGTTCTTCGATTTATACTGGAGGTCCCGTCTCACCGCACTTCACATCAACCAATAACGGGGGGACGTAAAAGAACGACTGAGGACGCAGGTCACGACCATCCTCGGTGATAGGCTTACACTAATACACACTAACTACTAATCAAACTCATGCTTGTAAAACCGGATTGCATAATATCAATATTAATAGTAAAGCAAATTGAGACATTAGTGAAATGCGCTATATAAGCACTACATTACATCATTTTTTTCCTCTCTCGCAGGTACAAAAATTCTGCGCAAGAGGTAATTATCATGCAGGCTGCAGCTTTGGGTTAACCTGAATTTGATCCTATTCATTTGGTCTTTACATAGAGACAGGCTTTCTTTTAAAGGTCTATGTCACATATAAGGCTGCCCATGAGAGACTACTATTCAGGGGTCGGTTGCACAAAGCATAGTTAATAGAAAGAATGGTTAGGAAGCCTATTGTTTTATGTCTTTGTTCGGTTTTGAGGTTGAACCGGCCTTGACCCTGCACAGTTTTTTATTTGTGCTCATTCCAAATTGTGAAATAAGTTGACATAAACGTTGTCTATGATATCATGGTAAGATTTATTCAATTTTCTTGTATCAATTATTCGGCATTTGGAGCGAGCAGCCAAAAGAACAGTTTTGATCTGTTCACTCAACCTATATCCAACAAGGCTGAAACAATGGTGAAACAAAAGATTATGCATGGTCATGCTTGAGAAAAGTGTACAATAACATATAACAAAAGAGTTTCCAAACCATTTCACTCTATTAACTATGCACAAAGCGTGAAAAGTACTGTATATAGTATGAATTTGACGCATTGGATAATTTTATCCATGCAAACATAGTGCAACTGACTACAGATCTATGTTTGTTTTTTTTTGTTATAACGGTGAAAACAAACTGAGTTGAATACCCACCTTATTAGCAGTAAATACTGAGATATATGATCTATTCGATGATTGTATTTTTCATCACTATTTTGATTTTCAGTTCTTGGCTAGTTGATTTTCCACTCAAATTAAGTAGTTACTCTTCCATCGATCTTCCAATTTCTGTAACTGGTTTACCGGTTTACTGATGAATTCTTGCGGTAGCCGATGGAACCAGATAGAATTGCTTTGCTTTTTGCTTTCTACAGAGAATACAAAAGAAACGTTTCTATTCTCAAAACCTATCACGGTGATAAAATATATAAATCTCAATATAATAAACATTTGATTAAAAAACCTTTTGATCGATTTCGTCAAAGTCTCAGTCTATGGTTTCATTTTGGCTCGTTTATTTGTCTTTTATCGTTTCAACTGTCCTGTGTGTTTATTCTTTTTCTCAAACTGGCAGATGCTTCTCTATTTTAAACAAATAAAATATACAGTACTCTTATTTTAATCAGTAAACATTTGATTAAAATGCAGTGCGACATTTGCAGTTTTATATCGTTTTTAGTGATTAAATTCATATGATCGAATTTAAAGACAAATAAGACAAGTTGTGAAAAAAAATTGCAGTGTATTCTAGTGGTTTCCCATTTTATTACAAATTTCTCGGTGTCTGTTTGTTTGTCTGTGTAAATTTTTCTCATTGATATACTCTTCCTCAGTCTCTCGCTCCGCCGCTATGTTCTCCGCTGCTAAACCAGAAACTCGCAAAGCATCATGGGTCTCACAAATGAGGGACCCTAGATGCTTTGCGAAAGATTTGTAACATTTAATTTGTAATTTAGAGAAAGATCACACAGAAAAAAAAAACAATAAAATAACAGATCGATGCAACATGTACACGCCGCTTTGACTTTATTTTCGTAAAATTAAGTTGTTACGTTTGTGATGGACATCATTTCGGAGTTATTTCCACATAATTTGTTGATATTGTCATGGTTTGCCGGATTGACTTGGATATCAACAAAATGTAAGCAAGTACGTGTGTGCAAAATTTGTTGACATCTGAATCACTGATTTATTCATGATGATTTTCCCGCTGTCACGTGATGTTTCTTTATCGGTCACAATACCATCAAAAACTTGTGTGAACTATGAAGCAATGAAAAAGTGAAGAATTTGTAGCTCCCTCGAGTAATTACACTCGAGGCAGTGAGCAGATAAATGTCCCTTCTACTTGGAAGTACTGTACGTAACTCACGATATTTGATTCTTAAAGTTTTGCTTCATATTTTCAAAGTTTTGTTTAATAAATATTGGTAGCGATCTTCCGTTAATATCCTTAATTTTTAAACAATCTTTGATGATTAGTTATCTCAATGTACATTATTGAAGTCTCATACTGGAAATTACTTTTAATAATTATTCTTTTAATATGTTAACATTGACCTTCACAAAACTTTGGTGAATGTACAAATTGAAAATAGAAACAATTACTATCAACAAAATAAAGTTTTGGGATCTGCGAAGTGTCTTAATTTGGAAAAAGATATTAATTATATTTTTTTGCGATACAGTAAAACCACTTCACGGTATAACGTGAATTGGGGCAAAGTCGGCACAATTCTTAAGAATTACTCTCACATCCCATAACTCCGTTTATTCAAGCTCAATTTTTAAGAAAAAAGTGTTTTGTTTTGTTTTGTTTTCGAAAAAATGTTACTGTAATTCCTTTTTAATTTGTCCTAAAGTTTGATGGACATGTTAGAGGCATTGACAAAGAAAACGATCTAGAACATTTGCCGGCTCACAAAAAATAGTTTCAACCCCTGGATACATCTCATTTTCCATCCTTTTACTGATATGCTGTATTGTTATAAGAGTTAAATTTTAATTGTGAACACTGAGCTTGAACAATCTTAGATATGGGACGTCCAAGTGATAACAATTTTTAAACAGTTTGTCGAATTTGCACTAATTCTAAATGGCTTTCGTTAACGTTGTGTGGTCTGTAAGAACACCTGCTTTTGGAGTCCAGGCTGATTGTGTTCTTAAATGATGGGTGTTTTCTAGAAAATCAACCTGAAAGTGTTCTTAAATTGTTCTTAATTGCTCCAAAATTGAATGCTACACATGCTGCTACCAGACAAAATCAACCGGACAGATAGCAATTCTGATGTTAAACAGCTCGAAACTGGCTATTACCTTAGTTTATACAACAACAATGCTCAATTTCAAATCAAGGGACCTGGTATAGTTTTTAACCTTCTTATGTGGTATACATTACCCAAAATTGTTATGAACAGATCCACCAATCACGTTTTAACCAAAAGGAAAGCGTAAAAATAACTGTTTAGATTTTAATTTCCAATAAAAAGTAAAAAAAATATAAAATATATTAAAATAGCTATTATTTTTAGATGATGTTAAGAGCGTTTTCATTCTTGAATAGGGTTTTTGCATGTTGTCTCTGATAGGGTGTATGTGGTGTAGGTTTTTTCAAGATTTCGGAGGCTCGTGTGGAACTTCGGAAAAAAAAACAATCATTCCCCCCTGCCGGACGCAACATTGTTCACCAACTGAACTGCCATTTGACCGTTGACAAATGAGAAATGTTAAATGGGTGGACAGTATTCAGTACAGTTCCTTCATGGAACATTTACCGTTCGACCGGGACATTATGAAACGACTCTCACCTTCCGTTTCGTAGAGGTAAAACCGTACATTTTTCAGCCATGCATAATCGATATTCTAAAGGAAAAAAGCGCCTTAACTTATAAAGCAGCCGAGTACTATCGCAAACATGAAACAAAATGAACATGCACACAAAAAACAAATAATGAATAAAAGAAGCCGAAATTAAAAGCTAGAGAGCGATAGGGAAAATATATTGGCATTAAAATAAGAATTCAACTGTGTCTGGAGAGTAAACGTATTTCCTAGTTTGTATAATCAATATTGACCATTCATGATGATGGTACCGAAACCGGAGACACTAATGCCACTGTACATTGTAAACCGTGACAGTTCATCTACTGATAGCTATAGAAAAATGACTTATTCAAAGTTATGAATAGCAAATTGATCCATGTCATAGCTGTTATATAAACATATTGCGTGCAACAAACGAATACTAATAATGTTTCAGAAAGAAATTGTTGAAAAAATGTAGAAAACTCAGAAATACAATGAAATTACTTGCCTGGTAAATAATTTATATCATTTGGAAAATAAGTGTCTGCATTCTAATCATAATAAAACGTTAGTCTAGTTATATTCGTCAGACTAATAAATTATTCAAAAACCTTTGGATAATTCACAATTGATTGCTAAATGAATAAATAGATGGATGAGTGAATAAATAAATAAAAAAATACGACAAGGAAAAGTAAATGAATCACGGAGGAACGAATGAATAGCTCTATCCATAGGATAGAAATCTCTATCCATAGGACCAAAGTTACAAAATGGAGTTGATAACTTTTATCCTTGGACAACTTCAACCAGTCATCGCGTAACTGGACTTATATAGTTTTTCATGTTCAAGAAAAATAGTAAACAAATATAGATAAATATACTTAACAACAACTCATAATTTCAACTACTATTGCGTATTAATTTTTTGAACTTCTTTGAATCAATGTAAATATTCATTTTTAGTTATTTCAAAACTACGACATTGCACGTTCGCCTTTTTTTCGTTTATTCCTGTTAACTTTGTTATTTCGGTTTATTTAGGTTCTAGGTTGATAGCTGTATCTGTCAAATCATGTTTCCAGTCAGAGTCATATCGGTCAATGTTTGTGCAACGAAGACGAAATGTGTAGACATGCAAGTGTATATCGGTACAAAGAAACTATTTCAATCTACACTTGACTTTTTTCCGACACTTGACGTTGTACGAATAACAAAACTTTGAGAAAAGACCTCAGTGTTGTCAAAAGCAAAGTGTTCTGTACATATTGGTTTCAATAACTGGCTGCATAACAAAAAGTCATTTAATCCATACTCGACTTATTTCGTATGCCACTTGACGTTTTATTAGTTCGTAAAAAATGTTTGTTTTAACCAACTCAAATAACAAAAAATGGCTTCAAATTTGGCCTAAAAAAATGGGGTCTCCAAACAACTGCTTTTAACGGAATTGAATTGTATATCAGTAAAGCATTTCAAAACTATATCCCATAACAATAAACGTGCATGTAAAAAAAACCTTGGATTGATGAACACTAGACTGTAGTTATATCAAGAAGCTATTTTAAAAGATATTGCTGTAGTTATTTTCAGATTCTTTATAGCGAAATCCGGCAACCGAAAAATAAACAATATCCCCGTGAAAATCATAGTTTTAAAGATACATCAAAACATCAACTCTGAAATTCAAAAAAAAGACTAAGTTATAGAATTACCTGTTTTTGAGTTTCTTCAGCTTGTATGAGCGTTCGAAAGGACAGCTTTGTGGAAGAGCGCATACACAAATGTAGTATTGATGACGACGTAACATGATTTTCATTGGTTGAGACGCTTTGTCCACTTAGAGATAGATACTCCATTTCAATGACCAACAAAATCGCTCTCCAAATCTCGATATTCAACGAAACTATACCTATACTATTACCTATAACTATACCTGACTCAGTAAACTACGCTTAAGTTGAGTGTTAGCATCAGGTCATTGCGCAAGTTTTCCCAAGAAAAAGTCCTTTTTCTCAATGACAAATAAGAATTCTCAGTTGATAGCTAATTATATGTAACTAACGTTTTAAAAAAGTGTTGAAAAGGACAGTTGATAGTCTTGTGCAATATAGAAAACAGATTTTGTTGTTTTAATTGAAGTCAGAAGTATCGGTGACGTTTATTGGAACGAAACTAAAAAATAGATAGTTATGGTCGTGTGAAAATACAATCAGAGTTTTAAAATGACCTTCCGAATAATGCGTATTGTCGAATTACAAAAAAAACACAGTCGTTTATAGTCTTTATGTGAAAATGTTTGGCTTTTTACCAATTGATAAAGTGAAGCTTTCTTCTGAGTATTATTCCAGACATTATAATGTCCAAACATCCAAAAATTATTCGGAAAGTGTCACTTAGTTGGCTCAGCTACTTTAGCTAGAAAAGCTTGCAAGGATTGTTCTGTAAACGAAGCCAAGAACATCGTTGTTCTCAGTATGGCGCTGAAAAGGACGGAATTGTGTAATGGAGATAAGATAAGATTTTTACAAGTAAATACACGTTAAGCTCACAACGTCGTAGAAAAACGTATGTCTAATAAACTCATGCACTTGAATAGTTGTTTGCTAAAACATCCACACAAATAAACAAACAAATCAAACAACCAAAAAATGTGTACCCAAAAACTCAAACAAACAGACAAACGAACTCCGTGAAACGACCATTTTAAATGACTGAACAAACGGAATATCATCGAATAAACAAACATGCAAACAAAATGTCTAGTTAGGTGAAAAGAAGTCATGTTTCAAAACAAAAAATCTATCGCAGTTTTTGTTCAATTTAAAACTGCTTCTATTTCTGAAAAGCTCTTCGTTTTTATCGACGAGTCATAAGCAATCATCAATTTAATCCGTGATAAGTGGTTTAGTTGTAATGTTTTACAATTGCATTAATAATAAATGCATGAATAAGGTATCAGGTACAATGAACATAAATAATACTGCATAACGTCTCATTCAAAAATAAAATTCGTATTCCTGGCAAATAAACACTCTTTAAAATATTTGGTCTGAAAAATATATTCTGATTTCATTTTACCAAAATCGCTAATCGCTTTTAGGTGTATTTCAGAAATAAAGTCAGAGCATATTGGACTACTCAAATTGATGCGCATCAGTCATGCAATTGTTAGATTCTTTGTGAGCATATTACAACTAGTGGTGCATAAATTATCATAAATCATTTATCTTATTTAGGAATTAGGGGACGTTTTTTAGAAGCCTAGCAGGGGTGGGGCGGCGTCACAATATTGAATGTGTTTTGAAGGGGGGCTTTGGAATTCAGTTGTGAATCGTTATAGGGGGGATTGTGATATCATTACTAAAATGCTAGGGGTCGGATAATATATGCAGACTGCTACATGGAATTTTGCCAGACCCCCTTAATGTGCTAATAAATGAAATTCCCTTAGTCTTGCGCAGTGAGATTTTGTGAGATTTTCTTATTAATTCAATAAAAGTTTAATCAGTCAGTCTGTCAGTGAGTCCTTATCATTTTAATACTGAAACTTGGAGTCTGGACTCTACCAAGTGGAGCAACCAATCCAGTTGGTTTCATTTAGAAAAAAAAAGTTATTATGGAATGTCAATTTTCAGAACTTTTGAAGTAATTTTAATACTTTTTCTATGGGCTTGATTGAAAAAACAAAAATGGCGGTATTAAGATCCCGTGACCTCGTTTCCATAGTAACAGAAGTAAATGAAATGGTGTGTTTTGTTGAAAATTACAAATGGCTTTATTTGGTAAATATATTTAATATACATTTAAAAAAATGAATAAAAGACCTAATTTTCCTCATTCTTTACCTGAGCTCCCATTAATGTCATTAGTCACATTGACATTTCATTGACTTCGGTTTTCAGCCAATCAGCGCGCGTGATTATATCTTAGTGTGTTCAAAGAAATGATTTATTTATTTAAGGAGGCTCAATATGGTTATGGGGCGGCTAGGATCTTAGAGGTTTATTAAAAGTCAACTGCCCACAAAGCGCATGGGTCGACTATTTTTCAAAGACATTGAATTGAATCAAAGATTCAGTTTTTGCACAAATGATCACGTGACCGGTAACCATAGCAACGCTATGGCTGTCATAATAAAGCTCATTTTTAACGTAGAAAAAATAAAAGCTCTAGTTTTAAGCGGTAAATTGTTTTAACATTGTATATGGATTTCAGTACGATGACCTAGCATATATTACCGTGACAAAAAAATCCCAACTGTAGAACCTCAGAAATAACGGAATAATGGTTTTTCCTAAATTAAAAAAATCTGGAGTTGGAAAATCGTTGAAAATTTGCAAACTACTTTATTATTTATACCACTAAAATAATATTCTGAAAATTTCAAAAAAATTACCGCTCAGTTTTTGAGTTGTTTTTATTTTTTTTAAAGCGCGCGTTGTATATTTTCATGACGTCATCAAAATAGAAATTATTCAAGTTTGAGGTGTGCGCATGTGCGTGGTCATGCACGAGCGCTGAAATTATATGGAGCCACCTTAACAAATTGTTTTGTTCTAGTTTTTGGAATTAATATGTTGTAGATTTGACAAGGTAGTCCATTTGTGTTTGATCTGTTAGTAACACTTGTCACTAGAGGGTATGATATTTGACTTTACTGCCATAGTTATCAGTAGAATCATACAGAGTCAAACTCAAATTTAGACTTCTTTAAAAGAATACAAAAGAAAACAAGAATGCCGCGAATCACACTTCGTCCATCACATGCATACCTCACCCGACAAGGGATTGTGTAGAACAGGGAATCTGATGACCTTTGCGAGTACTTACCAAACTACCCTCGGTAGACCCCTGTTTGCTGCATGCACTTTTTGCCGTGCCATAAGGAAAGATACTAGAAAACGTTTCATGTGTAAACTTCCATCTGCACTACCATAAGAGATACCAAATCGATAATTTTTACTTCTAAGAGATACTATGATCATACGTGGTTGTTATAAATGTTTATTAACCAGGCACGCCCCAATTCTATTGTTCTATGTGGGTTTTGAAAATCAATGGAAGACCGACATTATACAAGTCGGGGGCGGCATTGATCATCAGCAGGGGAGTGGGGGGCTGAGTTATAAACCCGGGATAGGTCTTGAATTCAAAATTCAAGACCTGCGTCCCAGGTCTATATTTCACAACCACTCTTCTCTGCTGATAATCAAGGCTGCGAGAACTACAATGAAATTAATGACTAATACGATGGGAGAGAAAATCTATGTTTTTGCGCTTGATTCTCTACAGGTTCCTCTTTTTCTTTGTTCTCTGACAGTCGTTGAAAAAACGTATCAATTACATTACCCAACTCGGGCAGTTTTTGAGCAGAGCTATTTTAGGACATGTGTTCTTCTGCGTTGTCTTGCTCCAGTTCTAGCAAACCACCAATATCCTCACCAAAGCCAGGAAGTTGTTCGCTTGGATAATAACCACCATGTTCTGGAGTAATAAATATACTCTTTTCATCGTCGCTTAAACTCATCTTCACCAGCGCAGCTATCACATGCAGACCTGGCTCATGTAATTTCACTTTGCACAAAATGAACTTTTTCGTTGTGCATATCGTTTAACAAAAACACAGCCGTCCTAGCAAAACAAAGTACTCTTTAAACTTGTACTATAATAAGAAAAGATTTTGGTAAACAACTGAACATTTTCAAATTGACTATAGAGTGCAAAGAATACATTATTGAAAACGTCATTAAGCTAGTACAAAAATACTGATATCTATTGTAAAATCAGTTCTCTCAACAAACGCCTTACTGAGTACCGTGGACTTATAATGCCAATAACATTCCAAAGACCTGATTAAGTCTTGCATAAAAACAACAGAATTGGGGTGTGCCTGGTTTATAAGAATAAATTATTGAAAACGACATTAAGCTAGTACAAAAATACTATTGATATCTATTTTAAAATCCGTTCCATTTCAATAAACGCCTTACTAAATACCGTGCACTTATAATGCCAATAAAATTCCAAAGACCTGATTAAATCTCGCATAAAAACAATAGAATTGGGGCGTGCCTGGTTTATAAACCGGTTCAAACGCACGGGCTCGGTTTTGCATTGGAATTCAAGACCTCGGGCCTGCGGCCCTCGGTCTTGAATTCCAATGCAAAACCTCGCCCTAGCGTTTGAACCCTTATATAAAGGACCCCCTCCCCTCGGGGAAATTACTGCTGATAAAAAAAAGCCAAGTGGTAGACACCATTCAATATAGATACTTTTATTATTGATATTAAATAATAATGTAAATTCGTTGATATTAGCAATCGATATAGATTAGTGATAGTAAGTATCAATCGTAAACTACCCACTCAATCTTCAAGTGGTTATAAGAATAAATTCTACTCTTTCTTAGCTTTCGAATGAGCTATATCTTAAGGGTGTTTGAAGAAAAATGCGATCAAGTTATTCAATGATAAAATAGGAATTTTAGCGCTTTGAAGAAAACTATCCAAAGACAACTCAATTAGTGCGTTTGTTCCTTGTATGGGGTGATAACATTTCCGCCCAGGACTGCCTTCGGACAGCCTTCACAACGCTAAAATTTCTAAGTTTGTTGAATTCACTTAAAAATTTTCATTTTAGTGTTTTCAACCACTTTAAACATTTATATAAATAAATAATGATAAAGTTGCCCATTGTTCGATTACTATAATCTAATTATTTTATCGTAATGTTATAATACTGGTTTCCATATAATCGCAAACGAGAACGGTCGCCAACGATGGAAAAAAATTCGACTTTTGGGAAAACAAAGTTTTTCGATCCACGACCGTTTTCGAACGATTTCGATTTCGTATATGGATCGACAACGGTCGTAGGATCGAAAAACGCTGCTTTCCCTGTAACCGATCACTTGCGATCGTTCTCGATGATATGAAAACCACGCCTTTATACAGAACGCGATCACTAAATGCAGATTTCTCTGACAATCTCAGGAACGGGAAAATGTGGCAGCCAACTTGAATATCACAGCTACTTACAACAAACTGTCTTTGAACTAGATTTGAATTAGATATTATATGGGAAAACAGGTTTCGACAGTATTAACAGCGTAAAAGCTTCCTTTTTGGTTTACTTTTATTTTTTTTTCATTTAGTTTTATTTGCCTCGATTTTCTCAACGACGTTCAGTTTGTGTAGTTCACCGAAAATCCTTTTTTAGACGTTTACAATGACGTATACTTATATACTTATAAGTTAATCTCATATCAAAAGCAGGAATGATGAATTACTAACTATAATTATTCTAAAGAGATATTACATATTACATTTCTATTTACGTGTGAAATGTTCAAAGCATGTCAATAATCATTATTATTAGGCCAATGATTTAGAAACAATTGACAAACAATGTGACTTCATATTTGACTTCGGTCCGGGATATCCTAGTGATTTGTACGTGTTTGTTTATATATTATGATAAATCACTTTGTAAAACAAAATAAATAAGATATATATTAGAAGTATTTTGTCAAAATTACCTTCTACATCTTTTATAACTTAATTCCCATAACGGCTTAGTAGAGATTGATTACTGGGCAAGGAAGGACCTTGAGGCAACATGCATACCTATTTCAAAAAAGTTTGTATTTGGCGTTTTCTGCATATACCACATTGGATACCGAGAACTGCATTCCAAGACCGAAATGCATTGTTAACGATATGAAAATGCATAATTATATAATCATCGTAATTTTCAATTCCATATTCCGAAGATTTATGTTCAGAATCCATTTTCGCAGTCCACATGGCACTCTTCGCGTCGATGCAATTTATTGTCAACAATGCATTTCGGTCTTGGAATGCAGTATTTGGTATTCAGTATTCAGTATTCAGAAAAATCCAAGGACACCTGAAATGGGTACATAGGATGTTATATTGTCCTACAATATAAAAAATTCTTGTTCAGCTACAGAGCCGGCAGAGCCATTTTTGTGGACTTGTAATCAAATATTCATTGATTAGAAATCATGAAATGTTATTGCAATTCTCGATAATTACAAGAGACGTTGGACTCTGACATGGTTCTTAGTGTACCTTGCTGATTGGAAGAGAACTTTACCTTTTTTGTCGATTTCTACCTGTACTTCTAATTTCTGACTTTTTTGAAATGGATAAACTAAGTTTATCTAGCTTACTTAGCTTGGGATCTCAACTTCCTTTTGGTTTCTGTTGAAAATTGTTCGTTTCTTACTTCCATTTTGTACGAGGATACGTGTATCAATGAGTTCGGTAAGCTCTGGTTTGGTAAGGCTTCGTTGAATTAGGCAACAGGCTATAGGCCATTATTTCCCACGAAGAAAAATACAAGAGTAACAACCGGATAGAGCTACTTTATATAGCATTGATCGTTGGCCAATCACTGTCATTGTTCATTCATTGTAGTCAGTTCGCGATCTTTATTCGGTTTCGGGAACAAATAATCACTGACGAACCGATCAACAAAAAGTTGTGATGGAGTACAATTTAAACCGTATTTGCTTCTTCACCTCCACGCTGACAGAATGTCTATTATCCAAGCACTGTAAGTTCTTTAGCTATCATACGATGGTCTATAGATGTTATGTATGCTGACAGCCCTACATCTTCATTGCATTAATAACGTTCAGTCTCTGTAATGCTTGACCAGTAGCCTGTATGGCTGTCATGCCAGACTTGGTTTTCTTTGTGGCTTTCTTAACTTTGTTATTATCGACTGACTTTTCTCCTGTGATATCAAAATATTTGTCAATCACGTGATTCCAGTCAACAACGTTCTGCAAACGAAGATCGTTAGAGTGCTCTCCTATTTCAGAGTTCTCGAGTTTCATGGCAATCAGTCCATTTTCCTGGTTTGTAACGCGTTGTCTGGTGTGTTTTTTCTTCTGTTGTTGTTTGCGTTTTTCTTCTTCAGCGGCCATCATACCCATGATGTTACGGCGGCAATTACAACGTGCCTTCACAAGAGCGCGTATTAGGTTCACAAGGAACGTAAACAAGTTAATGGGAACTGGTTGCGAGACTTCGATCTCCATTGTCCTGATCAACTTGGCCCGTCCAAACTTCCACTCAACATCTGAGCGTGTTTGTATACGTTGATAGGTGTCACTCATCATAGCAATGAGTAAATTGATAAGGACGATCATACACAGAACATTATATACACCAAATACTGCCTTAGCAATTGGTATTGTCCCTGACGGAAGCCCTGAATCCGTCGTGGTGACATCTTTCTGTGAGGTGAGTCCAAATAACGCAAAAAAGAGCATCTCACTGATAGACAACATTCCCGTCTCTACAGGCACCATTCTATAGCTGCTTTCGCTTGCATTCAATGGTTTGAAGACAGCCGCAAGTTGAAGCGCAAAACCTACTACAAATAAAAACATGATGACAAGGAATCTTAGTACGTCAACAACAAGATGACCGATGATGACACCCCATGGGCCAAACAGATGATGAATTGATAGATACTCGAGCAACTGGACAACACACATCACCATACCGAATGCAAGCAGCTGGTTTCTACCGTATATCAAGTTCTTACGATATTCATCATCTGATGCAATGGCAATCAAATGCAACACAACACCACAGAAGGTCATTACGATGACTATGCATGGAATCCAGCCAAGACCACGACGCTCCCTGGATGATGTTAGCTCTGATAATAGCAGGCCAAGCACCCACACGAGCAGCATCCATTCATAAACTCGAGGTAGTAGATTATTAACTGATGTTTCCCATGGAATCACAGTTGTAAATATGAAGAGTATAAGCAAATATAAGTGTGAAATCAATCGGCAGATGAACTTCATGATAGGGATGTAGTGATATCGATTTTTAAATGGAAGGCACAAGTAGATCCAGACTGGAGGGAAGAAAAACGCGACTAAAAACAATAACAAGAACTTCCAGTCTTGCCACTTAAGATCTCCATACCAAATTCCTGTAACATATTGCTGAACAACAGCATGAGATACACACTCCTTCTGGTCGCAAGTAATAAGGAAATCCAGAAAAGCGGTGTTTTGCTGATCTACGGCATTAAGTACCACTTCACTATCGTCGGCACATGACACGGTAATTAGGTTATTGGCCATAGTCTCGCAGCAGATACTGGCCTCCGACAAGACTGTCTGGTATTCCTTGTTTTTTCGAGACTCATTTTGGAAGATATGAGCGAGTAAAGAAGAGATGTGCACTGGTGCTGGGGCCGTGAGGACAAACGCTTTTAGAGGCTTTTGTTCCAACTTTCTGGCACAGTTGACCAAGTCCAACAAGAACTAGATAAACAGAAAAAAAATGTTATCAAAGAAAGGCGAGTCACATTTTTTGGAATTGTGTGCATACAATTTTGATAAATACCACATTAAAATTGATGAATTAGTTATGAAAGATCAACTATCAAATTAAAACATATGCATACGAGCAAACAATATCGTTTATACAGTTAATCAGTGAATGATCACGGGCGCCTTATGAAGTTACTCAACTATCCTATAATTCAAGTCCCTTTTTAAATAGGTATGAACTTTCAAATTTTATTTTTTAATACTTACTACTCTATCAGTTATTAGCTTGTCATGATCAAGTTTCTGTCCTAATAGATAGTTTAGTACGTCAATGTGTCGTCGACTTGCTGCCAAACAGATAGCAGCCTTGCCAGCCTGATTAATAAGTAAAAATATATATATCAATCAGTTTTTTGTGATGTACAAATATTTCAGTAACAAGAGCAAGTTAGGTGAAACCTGGATGAAGTTCATAGCCATCAGACAAAAGTCATCTGCTCGTTACAATTTGTATAGAATTTGTCCGATACCTGATAGGAATTGTCCAGGTGTGGTTGAACCGACTTCTGTAGTTTTATATTTTTTCTGTGTAAAAATGTATTTATGAACGCTTGTTGTCGATTCTTTTACTTTTTTTGTAAATTTACGTGCTCATATTTTAAAACGGTGTGTACTTTAGCTGTGACACGTTGCCTCTTACTGGTAGACAGTTTGAATGTCTATAAATTAGTGGAAGTTGCTTGTTAGTCAATTGTATTATCTTTGTACCTTTGTTTGTGCCAGTGTAGAAGCACCGTACTCCGTCAATAGCATTGTCACAGCAAGATAGCCACCTTGAGCAGCCAAATGAAGAGGAGTGTTTCCTTCCTACAAATACATCAAACATATATCTTCAGCGACAACGGCATCAACAACAACAATATTTTAGTAAACATATTCATAAATCAGATTTAAGAAGCTCTATATTTAGTGCTGAAGCCTTTACCAAATCTCTTTTTTTTAATATATTTTTATTTGCTTTATTGTATACATTGTATATATAACTTATCCTGCAAAATGCATTCACTGGATTTGGCCACCTCAGCAGGGGCAAACTTTTTTTTTCTTTTTTTTTAAGACTCTCTAGATTTTTTTACAATGATAACGATAACTATTTACAATTACGTGGGCCTCCCTAGAGTTAAATTTATAAACTACTACTACAATACAAACAACAGTTACATTACAAAAAACAAGCCACTTACGTTACAATTATATACGTCACAGTACAAAACAATAAATTACAAAAGGAAGAAAAAGGACAATACGACAACGGTACAATACTGTACAGAACACGGGTCTCTCCCTATACTTAAGCACTTATTATTAATTTGTAACGATAATCTTTTCCATTTTTTTTCATGGTATGCAATTTTATTCCGAGATCTAGCTATTTTTATTTCAATTTGTTCATATGTTTGTATTATATTTGTGAAAAGTAATAATGATGGCATGTTAGCTTTCTCTCTTGATCTATACAGTGAATATTTATATAACAGAATCACAAAATTAACTAGTACATCATCCACTCCTAGTAAGATGTCCCTTTTATTTAATTCTGGTAAGAACACTCCAAATGGCCTCAACCAATTCTTTATTTGAATATAGTAGTTTATTGCTTCTGTACATTCTATAAATAAATGATCTACAGTTTCGGGATATGAATGGCACAGAGAACACGTCGAGAATTCAATTATTTAAAAGCGGTATAAGTCAAAGTTTAAATAAAGGATATTGTTTAAAATCTTATATTGAAACATTCTCAAGTACGTATCAATTGTATTTGTGTATATTCTATTATAGACATTACTCCACTCAATCCCCTCCCTATTTCCAATTCTTTTGCTCAAATTTGATTGAGCTGTAGGTGGGGTGTATTTTTGTTCAACCAACTTTTCATATATATGTTTTGTAGTTACCAAATAATCGGTAGCCACTTAAGGGTCCTGACCACTTTAGAACAACATCAACTGATGACATTTCAACATGAAGAAGGGATGGTAAGTGGTTTAGGGTTTCATTTTTCAAAGCGATTTTGAGGCATATTTGTGTAAAATGATGTCTAGTTGAGGCTACTTCTGAAAACTACGTCAATAGCTTTATTATTTTTTGAGTAATTATTTTTTGTGAAAAATGTATTTTTCGCTATTTGTTCTTCAAAAATGACAAAACATGATTCCATTCAAAAAAGATTATTTCTAAAACGGGCGTGGGACCTTACAGCTGTCTGTCCATTTTTCGATTAATCGATAATTTCTCTTTAAAAATATATTGCTAAGTAAAAATTGTGATGACGTTTTGCTTAAGTAATAAGGACCCTTAAGAAGAGCGCAGACATCCCAATACCTGTTGTTGAGTTCGTGTTAATTCAAAGCATGAGAAATATGTGGTTTCGAAGATATCTATTTAAATTTAAATATGGCCTAATTATAGCCACAGAAGTTCAAAAACAAAATGAATTTTCAAAAAGAAAACCATGTTTGATAGCTACCTCATCTTCAGAGTTGATGTCGGAGCCTTGACCAATCAACAGTGTCACTAGTTCTTTGAAGCCATTACCTGCAGCCATGTGCAAAGGTATTAGGCCGTGGGAATCACGCATGTGTATTGGTGCTATGGTTTTACTAATCAGAGTACTGACAACCTCGATATGCCCTTCTTGGGCAGCGTAATGCAATGGGGTTCGGTTCTAAAAAAAGACAGATTATTACTCAGTTAGTAAAAAACACAACCAACACTTTGGAACACTTTTCTTGTGAAACTATTATAAAGTATTAATTAATTAATTGATTAACTCAGACATATAATAAATAGTAGATAATATATTATGAATGCTGAATGACAATAATAATATTAATAACAGTGATTTTTATTGGGAACAGATAAAGTTTCCAATTTGTCCCGAAGTACATAAAATAGGTGCAGTAATGTTTTAATATAGTTTAGTGTTTTCAAGTATAACGTTGCTTTGTAGTTTTTGATATGCGAGGTCTTTTATTGCTTTTGTAAAATATTTAATGTTATGTTGATACAAATGGGGAACCCTAAATACTGTTTCAATTCATTTGGAAAGTTGGTATTTTCATGGGCTGCTTGATGTTACCAATGACATGCCAAATTTAAGATGTGCTGATTTTCCCCCTTGTGAGATGATTAATTAAAGTGAATTCTACATACCTTTCCTACTGTCTTTGCATCAATTCGTACTCCAGGACTATTCATCAACGTACGAATTAGAGCTGGATCGCCATTTTGACTTGCTAGATGAAGAGGAGTGAATCCATACTGAAATAAAAATAACGTGTTGACAATGTAAGAATATTGTTTCAAAGTTTTCATCACGTAACCGTTATTCCGAGAAATGGTAGGAATCGTTTGCCGCATCGAATAGGTATGGAACGTTTTTTTCGAATTTTCAACACATCAAACTCAGATGTAGAGTATGTACTTACATCAGTGCTTTCATCTTCCTCGTCAGGTTTCTGTAAAAAAGGTTCGTTTTAATAATCATATAAATTTAGGCTGTAGGTGGGTCAATCAGATCAGGGAACTTGGATTATCGACAAGCTGTAGATCAAGAATAACTGACGTCCATGGAACCACACCATATTGTAGTTAGCAGCAACGTTAGGCCATTGAGGATGTTATAACAGTTTGACAATGTTATAACAATAACAGTTTACTATTTTGCAATACTGCTGTTGTTCAATGCAAGCACTTCCACATTGACTGAGGAGTAGAAGGCATTATCAAAACAGCGTCTTTTTATTAGCTATTTTATCCGATAGTGTTGTAATTATGCTAAGGAAACGATCTACTTATCTATCTATTTATAATACAAATAAATTCACGTATTGTTATTTGTACTTATTGTACAGCATTTGAGAAACTTACCGAACTAATAAAAGACCCTGATGATACAGCTCGAGATAATATCTCTTGTAAAACGTCTGTCTGTCCGTATAATGCAGCTACGTGAACAGGTGTCAGCCCAGTCTGTAGGCAATTAAAGAGTTTGGATAAATACGATCTTAAGCTTATTCAGACACGCATTACTTAGAGAAAGGTAGTTTTATTAATGGAGAATATATATCGAGTTGTCATCGTAAAAGTTTGATGATCCGTGATTAAATAAAGTTGATTTCGTATATTGTAACCATAATTTCTAAAATCGAATCCTTTTCAATTGTCTTCATGAGGTTTTGTCTTTAATTTATGTGCACTAAACATCAACTAAGAATCTATAAATCTCTGAAACCAGGGAAACATATCAAGCTCTCCGAGATTTATATCTCCTGTGTAAAAATAAGGGCCACATAAATGGCTATCTGATCCACACCTGGAGTAACAGTCTTAGGTGTATCATCGTAGATAGAATATAAAATTATTGGTAACACAGACAACATTTGATTGCTTACCTTTGAGCTGGGTCGATCAATAGCAACTTTACCCCACAGCATATCAACTACTTTCATTTGACCAAACTTGGCACCCAGTAGCATGACACTCATACCATCCTAAATACATCATAGAGACAGAGAAAAATATGTACAACCAATGGTAGACAGAATATAGTATAGGTAGAGCTAAAATGTGTATTCTGTGTGGTTGCTCATCTTAGTTTTCCGTTCTCTCACTACGTGCAATGTGGTGTGCCAAGGGGACATGACTTTGATTATCATTGAACGCTTATGATACGCAGTTATACATCACGTTTGAAACATCGTCTGCTAGGAACGATTCCACTAAAGTTGTGTGCTTATGAAATCGTTAGTTGGATAACGACTAAAGTGCATTTATTATTTCTCTAATTCCCTGTTGTATGGAGTCTCGACCTAAGCACTTTATCCGAAACCTAAAGTATGAATAGGGAGAGAGTGAAACAAAAAACTATCAGAGAAAAAGTTGGAGAAACAAAGAGGGGAGGGAAAACACGCAGTACTTGGGCGGAAAAGATTTTTGTTAGTTATTGTTGCTACCTTGTCTTCCTCAGTAGCTGATGCTCCACTTCTGAGAAGAAATTCCACAACTTCTGTGTGGCCAGCTCGAGCAGCCATCAGGAGAGGTCTTGAAAGTACACTCTAAATGTATCAAAAACATACCTTATCATAAATGATTTAAAACGTGTCATGTTCCTGGAGTTTTATGAGCATTCTTGGGGGAGGCACATTTATATGAGGAACCCTATAGACACGTGGTATTTCGACCGATTAACAGGATCGTTCAGTTGGGATGCCATGCATTTGGCTGTCAACCGGGATGCTGAGCATCTAAAAGTTTTAAAAGTTTGAGGAGAATGTTCTTCGATTTATAATAGACGTTCCCCACATTCACTTGACTGGCCACAAAACAAAAGATTTATATTGAGGCTGAAGTATATAAATCCATACATTTTCCGTATTTTTTACTTTACAGCCTCGATGTAAAACTATTGTTGTGTGGCAAATAAAGCGAATGTGGGGAAGAGCTATTGTTAGGCTTCTCGCCATCTAGGATAAGGACGTTGAATTGGAGGTCTCGTCTCGTCACACTTTCACATTAACCAGGGGACGCAAGAACGACAGCTCGAGAATGTAGGTAACGATCACCCTCGATCCTATTTATGTTAGTTAGACTCACCGTCTCTGATAAGCAGCTTGAGAAGTTCAGAGTTACTAGTTTTTTGATAACTTTGATGCTTCCAGCATTTGCAGCTATTAACATTACTGTCAGGCCGTCCTGAAAAAAGTTAATGATTTGAAGTCAATGCTACTTACTCACTAGCTAAAACGAAAATGTTTTCCAAAGTTATCAGATTGCCTTGATGTTTTAAGCTGATCCTCTCTAAAGAAATAGACCTAAGCTCAGACTGTCCTCACTGTGAGGATGAACATAAACGCACAAAAAGAACCTAAACTTTTGAACCTTATGCTTATGATAAACTGACGTGGTTCGAACAATCAGATCATACTTACGTCGTTTGGTTGAGTGAGAGTCTCTGGTCGTATCTTGTGGAATATACCGACCACTTCTTCATGGTCTTTGAGTGCAGCATAATGGACAGGAATCATTCCTTTCTATTAAATTAGTACGTTATGGAATCAGCACAATTGAAGCTTATTAGTAAAGTAACAGGGGCGTGATCCAGAATTTTGAAAAGGAGCACAAACCAAAAAAGTATTGATTATCAATTAAAAATTAAAAGCACTATTTGTAAAAATTAAATCAGGTCTTCCCAAAAGGGGTGGAGGAGGGGAGCTAGGTACCAACCCCCCTGGCCCATCCTCTGGAGCCACCTCCGAAGTAAGCATTTTTTGTCAAGTGGCTGTTGATTAAGGAGAAGAACTGAGATGTTAATAGTTATTCTCCAAAAGCGTATATTGGCTATTTTGGTATCTTTTGATATAGCTATAGTTTTCCAGAAAAAAACACTGGCAAGGATAACAAAATATACAAGAATGTTTAAATACCGCATCAGAACACTTGGCATCAGCTCCAGATGAAAGCAGTAGGCTACAGACATCTGCATGGCCGCTGTCGGCTGCAAAATGCAGTGGCGTCTTTTTGTCCTGAAAAGAAGCCAAACGTCGCAAAGTTAGATATTAGATGGTTTCACGTTATTACCAAATGGTTGACATACTAAAAGGATTTAATTGTTGTTATGACATACCATAGTTGCAGGATCTACGAGAGCGTTGTACTTAGTGATGAGTATTTTAACAAGTCCTCGGTATCCTTTCTCCGCTGAAAGGTGAAGCGGTGTGATGCCAATCTATTCAAATACAAACGTTTAGCCAATTAATGCTTGAATTGTAGCAAAATGAAATAGATCCATAATTTTTTTGGGTCAGTGTGATCATCAGTTTAACTATCCCATTTGCCAAATCCATCGCAGTCTTCCATCGCAGTCTTCGTTCATGCACCATTGTCACCAATAAGGACCTTAACCATGAGAACGATAGAGACGACGATGGCGAGTTTGGACTTTATTTTTGCTCAAAAACCACGTGCGATGAGTCATATTTGGTCAAAACGTGTTCAATGTTGACAACAACTACTAATAATGTAATTACTACCTCAAAGAAAGACTCAGGGGACATATAAATCAACTAAATTGATTACAACTCGTCATCATCATACTTAAGGTCCTTAATATTTCCACCATCACCATAATCATGATTGTCACCATCATTAGTCTTTCCATCGCATTATCATAACCACCACCATAGTTCTCCGTGCATCGTCATGCTAGCTGAATCAGTTATCAGCGACCATTCAAGGGACAAGAATGGTAAAGCTGGTTATTGAGTGACCTTTGGTGCGAGAAGTCACTCGTTCAATTCACAGTGACCATATCTGAATATCTGACTTCGTTCTGTCTGTTCATGTAGTGTGGATTGTAGTAGCATTAAACGGAGCATTGGTACAGACGGAGGTAGAGCGTTCACCTTCAAAGGGTGGACGCATGCTAAGTCCCGGAAGAACTGGGCAACTGCTCCCCGCTCTTCTAAGAAAACACCAACTTTACCTTCCCTTTTTATTTTATCATTGTCGTATTTATCATTTACTAACCTTAGTTCTGCCATTAACAAATGACTTATGGTCCAGTAGAATACAAGCTACTTCCTCGTGACCATACGTAGCAGCGTGATGCAGAGCAGTGCTTCCAGTCTATAAATAAACAATGACGTCAATGTCACGCATTAGTATTACGCGACCTAACAATAGCGATATCAGCTTGTCACGCACCTCATCAAAGACATCTACCCTTGCACCGTGACTGAGAAGTACCTTGACAACCTCTAGGTTGCCGTGATGTGACGCAATCATCAGGGGAGAGGCACCAATCTAATTGAAATACAAACAAACACACATGAAAATATTTTTTTTTTCAATACTAGGATTTTTTATAATAAATAGAGGCCAATGTTATATATTTTTAGGAAGAGCCATCGTAAATTCAACATTGTAAGGATTTTTTATCCTGTACTTCATATCCTGTAGTTGTTTGATCTGTTTGGTTTTATAACACAGTACTTACATCAGTTTTGCTGTTGATTCCTGATTGGATGATATGTAGAGGTACTTTGGGGGAAACCAGCATAGCTTTCAAAACGTCAAAGTTGCCAGACCGGGCTATCCAGTGAAGAGGTGTTTCTTTTTTCTGACGGAAAAAAAACACAAAATGCAATTTAGTTAATAGCAAGATTTTCTTGCCAATTTATTTGTTTGCTTGTTTTTTGTTTGTTTTATTATTATTATTTTTTTATTGTTTGCTTGTTTGTCTATGCAGTCTGTCTGTACATGTCTGTCTGTCTATCTGCCTGTCTGTCTGTCTGTCTGTTTTATTACCGTCTTTGTGGTCATTGTCATATTAGCTCCATGGTCCAACATTAGTCCAGCCATCTTAATCAAATCATCGACGTTTTCTTTGCGTCTGACTCGCTGACAGAGATGATGTAGAGCTGTTTCTCCTCGCTGAAACAAAACAAAATGCATTTATTGTTAACACAATTGATCATGACCTGAAAGCTCTTGATAGAATTGCGATATATAAATGCAATTGCCATTGTCTTGAAGCCTGTACCATACTTACATCGTTAGGAATATTGACGACAAGCCTTGCAAAGACGAATGACTTGTCTCTAAATAGCTTTTCAACTATCAGTTTAGCGATTTCATACCGGCCATTGGCGCACGAGTGATGAAGAGGTGTCTCGCCATTCTAGTCAAGATTACAAAATACAATTTTAGTAATTAACTCATTGGCCACAGCCCTTATCCTAACCCCTATAAACTGGTAATTTCTTGCAGAAAGTTTTTAATTTTAACTACAGGTGTCATCTCTGGTTAATAAGCCATCATTTAAAATGCCATGACCTCGCAAAAACAAGCAGTTGAAAATAAGTACCTTCAAAATAATTTCACTCCTTAAAAATTATTTTATGCCATTGTAATTTCTGTGTAATCAGCTTTAAGAAAACGCAAACTTCTTTGTAGTAACTATATAACCAGCTCACTTGCTATAAGGTGCTTTGGGAACATTCGGTTTCTAATTTCCCATATAAAAACCGTTTCTGACTCCGATCAGGTATAATTGATTTATTATTTTTTATGACGAAAACAATAAAACTGGTTACTGGCTGCCCTACCGAAGATCGTCGAGCAACTTCAACGTTTTCTCTCAGCAATAACTCTACTACTTTCAAGTTTCCATTCCTTGCAGCCACATGAAGAGCTCTCTCACCATTTTTCTGCAGAATTAGCAAATAACATTATGAGGATAACAACTATGAAAGAAACGCAACATTATCTTTGTTTAACCTCATTTTTCGTGTCAGGATTTGCTCCACTTCTGATCAAGACATCGGCAACCTTTTCTCCATTCGTGACTCGAGCAGCCATATGTATTGGTGATTCACAGTCCTGTCAAAGATACATGCATCTTGTTTAGTCATGGAAAGATCGTTGCAGCTCAATCACAAAAATATCAGGTAAAAAAGTGATTATTATTGATTATAATCCGCACACAATTTGTAGTTAAACCTTTGTTATCTACATTAATGTGTACGTAACCAATACGTTTGATGATCCTGTTGCATTATGACGCAAAGGCTTGTTTATGTAGGGAATAAAAGATCGTTTTTATTTATGTTGACCTATTAAGAGTGAATGGCACAAACGCAATGACCAACAAATGTGGCCTGATAACCTAAACATAGGTCAAAATGTATCACTTGTACCAGAATCATGCTATGCACTGAATTGGTCAGTGCTTGTTAACATAATTAGTGAATATCGTTCTACTAATGAAGTAGCAAAGCATCAGTGCTGGAAGCTGAAGACAAAAATCCTCATAAATGTGTGTCTGATATCGTATAACCCGCTTGCAAAGACATAATTGCAATAAGCAGTTGGTATATATTTACCCTGCCACCAAACAACTCTTTGTCTGCACCATATCCCAGCATCATCTGTACTACTGCGTGTTTACGGGACATTACAGCTTCGTGCAGAGCACTCAGATTATTCTAAACAAAGCCACAGAAATTACCAAATATTACATTATTCGTATCCACCTCTATGTATATCAGGATGTATACTATGTTGACCTCGAACGAACCACACATGACATGAATTGCTTTTTAATAAACTTTTGAAAAGTAGCTGGGATGTGATTTCCATCTTATTGTGTTTTGAGAAATTTTTCAATTTTTAAAGAAAAACTTTTCCCAATGGGATTTAGATCTCATGACTTTCAGATAATGAGACTTAATCCATTGTCCATTGCCACGCGAAGCACCACTTCAAGGTAAAATGAATGACTTCAAAGTTGAGACTGATTTTAATATACCTTATTCTTGATATCTACAGGAACACCTTTTTCCAGTAAGGCTTTCACCACTCCCACGTGTCCGTTCCTAGCGGCATTGTGAAGGCATAACGAACCCTCCTGAAATGGGATGAAGAGAATTATAGCAGAAATTTGCTTCGATAAAACAAAATACACGTAGCGTAATAATAACCAATTATTGGATGAGGTTTTGATGATATCCTGCATAATTAAAAAGGTTGAGGCGAACCGTAGGCTGAGGCCAATACCACTTGAGGAGACATTGATAATGATAGATATTATCAAAACCCAACTCATTAATTTATACATCGTATTTACTTTGTTTTTAGTTTCAAAATCGCTAGAAGTTATGCTTTTCTGACGGGTTAAGCGAACATTTTGTATCAATAAGGTAATTGAAAACAGCTTTTTTGCTAGTTTATTAGACTTTTTTATACTTAATTATAAGTTCACTTTTAAGTTAATTAGAAATTTCAATAATTGTATATCGCTAACTTCGCCAAAAAGCGCGCGCCAATAACACCTAAACGCTGATGTTTGGAATTATTTGCAGGCTCTCGACCTATACTATGAGAAAACTGAGTACAATGTATAATAATAGTAGTTGCATACCTTATTTGGCATTTGCGGCAAGACTCCTTTCTTGAGCAGCAAAAGTGTTGCTTCGACATGACCATTTGCACATGACAAATGAAGCAAGGTATTGCCATTCTAAGAACAGGAAAAAAATATCATTTTTGTGAGCATCTGTCAATAACGTTATTGACAGATGCTCACAACTTTAAAGTAAAAGGTGCTTTTATCTGGAGCTGGTTGTGGTAAGCAACAAATCTGTATTATGGGCGGGCAAACGTTTTGAACAACTATGTTACCGATTTTCACTAATAAAGTAAGTGGAGTTGGAGCTGGGTACGAAGACGTAAAGACTCTTCCGCGCGTATAAAAATTAGCAAAAGGAGATGGAAGGGGAGAAGGAAGATGACACAAGCAAAAGAAAACCTTTCGCTCTGTTTCCTTCATCGCTTTCTCCACTGCTTACGTATCCGCTTACTATTAAAAATCGGCCCTAAAGAAACATGTTTGTATGGAGCTGAGCAGTATATATTTGCTGTAGACGTCTTCAAGGCTATATTTACTTTCGATCTTGTGAGTAAATCAGCTTTGATTTTATCAACAAGAAACTCAATGATGCCTGTAGCCCCCTTCATCGTGGCAAAGTAAAGCGGCGTACGATCGTCCTGAAAATTAGAAAAAAAACGAACAATTATATTTAAGAAAAAAAAAAAAAAACACAAACAAAGACAGACAACATTTCGCGCAAAGACAAAGAATCTGATTACTCAGACAGACAGATAGACCGACAGATAGACAGATACGACAGATAGACATGATAAAAGAAGCTCAAATCAATGAGCTGATAGGAGAAAAAAAACCGAAAGGAATTGTGGGTTCAAAGGTTCCAGTACTTTATTTTTTAATAATATTGCTGCAGTTCGTGTAGTGCAAACCATAACCGTGAAATAGTGAAGTCAGCGTCATTGATTTGATTGAAAACTGCACAATTCCTTTGGGTTGTGCTATCACCAGGTGTATAAACTCACGTGATCAGGCAAATCTACATTAGCCTTTAGAGCATGTAGAACTTTAAACATATGTTCGTCTCCTTCCCTAGCCGCGATATGGACTGCTGTATGACCTTCCTCCTGTTGAATAATCGTTACACTGTCCTTACAAATACTGAACTGATTATACCACTTGCTATTCCTTCCGCGTGGCCAAGACATTCAGCCCACTAGCTTATGTTTCTAAATTTCTAAATGTCGGTGCTCTCATCAACTGCAAATAACATTTGGCAAACTGCAGAAACATACTAAGTAAATTACAAAAAGAGAATTAATGAAAATCAAAAGATAAATACAACTGTGAAAAATGTGTACTGTAGAACTATCAAAGATAGCTACGAACGTGGAGTGAGTACCCATGCTGAGACAACTTCCGTATATCCACTGTATATCGTAACAAACTTGAATTTTTTCAAAATCTTTTAGGAAAAGTGTGATCTTTACTGCATGCTACATGGTTAATAATAATATCGTGTTTTTAAAAGGTGTTCAAACGTTGCTTACGTTTTGGGCATCAATTTCAGCGCCATGTTGTATAAGTAACTTAGCAATATCAATATCGTGACGCCGTACAGCTGCATGAAGAACTGTTTCACCATTTTTCTGAAAAAATACAATAAATACGATCAGTTGACCAATTTATAATACATATATATATGATCTACACTTTGATTTCTCGTGCCGTGCATGATAATTGGTCAGCTTTGATACAGGAATAGTTCAAGTTAACATGGAGACCCTAGAAACTAAAATAATTATTACAATACATTTTCTTTAACAGAGATTACATACAATTATATAAATAATGCGTTTATCAAGAAGCTGCAACAAGATTAAGTTGGTTTGTACAAAGCGTTCCGCGTTAAGAAAAAGTATACTTTCATCGTGGTAACTTTAATTAACTGCTCTCTATGAGGAGTTTTGTGGACGTCAGTTCATGTCAGTGTGACCCAATCAGGAACCCCGCTATTTTTAGAAACCAGACTATTTTAAGTCTGTTAATAATCCCGCGCGGCCAAGGAGTCACTGCAATCGCTTTGAAGATCTATATGGTCAAAGGTTAGTCCTTCTACCTATTCTTGAGTACTCGTTTCGTCGCCACATTCGTCTGGCTCGTAATAGACTTAACGGGGCTTATGATGTCTGGGAAACCCAGTATAGAGGACATTATTTTCTCTTGATAAGGTCCACTGAGTAAGTGGTCATGGTGATGTGAATTGATGATTATCCGACAGAAAAAAACATGGGTAATAGCCCTGAAGCGTGATGACGTTTCACCCCCGTCTCTATACCATAATAGTTTTTAAAATGATTTCATATTCAAATTTTATAATCCCTCGAGAATACAGGAACAATAGTCTTAATTAGTGAACAAAAGCAATGTGAAAAGGATTATGGTCTAGACACGGGGGTAAAACGTCATCACGCTTCAGGCTTATTTATAGTTTATTTTGTACACGTAACTATATAAAACCCAAAGTGATTTTCGATTCGATATTTTCTTATATCTTACGGACAATGTTTCTTGAAATAGTTATATTGATTTGTGACATAAAATATAAAGTAATTACTTACTCTAGTTGCTTTGACTTGTTGATCTGCTTGACCTGAAGCCAAAAGCTCTTTCACTGTCTGTATGTTACCAGCATTGATGGCTAGGAACAACGCTGTATCGCCATTCTACAATGCAAAAATCAATAATGAACTAACCAATTAGTAGCCGGATGAATGCATGCACAAACAAGCAAACAAGCAAACAAGCAAACAAGCAAACAAGCAAACAAGCAAACAAGCAAACAAGCAAACAAGCAAACAAGCAAACAAGCAAACAAGCAAACAAGCAAACAAGCAAACAAGCAAACAAGCAAACAAGCAAAATCAATGACATGACTTTTGGAGGCCATTTGTGGCCCGAGTAGCGTCATCTGCGCACGATATCATAAATCAAAATCCATATTTATAAATTTTGAAATCGAAGTAAAAGCTTTTAGATCCGTTACTATTATCGTCCGCTGGCCGCTGCTCGCGCGTTTTCAAGCTAAAGGGCAGTTTGTGATTTGGCCTATAGATTGTACATTGGACATTAGTAAACATCTGCCCTGGCTGGTGGTGATTGTTATGTGCTAATATATTTCTGATCTGAGTCTTTTCGCTAATTACCAAATTATACATACAGTTATCGGGGAGACACCGAGTTCATAACAATACAAGTATTTTCTAGATTAATTTTATAGCGTTTTTCAATTAGCAAGGACGGCTTTAAAAACATTCCAGGCACAAGTGGGTCGTAATAAAACTCGTTCGGCATGGTAGAAATAAATAAAATAACAAAGATTTGAATATTTTTTTGGGAAAAAAGGATGTTTCAATGCAAAAAAACGAATGGTAAAAAAGAGGTATAATAATTTGGATTCAGTCACAACGTACAGGTGCACAAAATTAAAAACACGAGAGGCCAAAAAATCATTGAATAATTCTCATTCCTAAATCTTAAGAGTTAAAAGCAAGCCAGGCCAATGAATCAATAAGAATATTATATTATTATTAGTTAAATGAAAATATAAAGATGCACGGAATATGAAAACGTAGTAAGAGAATAATGACAACACCATGAACATCAAACAGGAACAACAAAAGCACAAGAAAAGGGGAACAATTAACTTGTCCGAAGACAACCATTAAGCTTATATTGACGAAGGAAGCCTTTGACCCACAGCAGATGTCTACGAGGAGCAGATAGGACCCCATAAAGGAGGAAGAGAAGATTTAAAGCAAAACAAACAAGACCTGGAGAAGAAGAACAACAATAACAGCAACAACAACGTTAAAACGAAACAAAACGGGAAAAAAAAAAAACGAAAGAAAAACACCAAAAAAAGCTGAATACGAAAACAAGAATAAAAAACCTGAGAACATGGACAATAAAAGAAAATAAATAGCTAGGGACACAGAATGACAAAGACAACATTTCATTAGCTTCCTTACTTACAAAAGCTACAAATATATCAGTAAAATTGACAACCAGCTTCATGGAATAAAAGAAAAGCTAATCAAAGCCAGTGGACTAAAATAAATAGTGAAAAAAAGAAATAGCGAAACGAAAAGAAACCGTTAAAAAGAAAGAACAAGAATGAGAAAATGAAGGAAAAGGAAATGGAAGAAGAAATAGAAGAAGAAAAATGAAGAAGATAAGACTGAAGAGAAGGAACAGACAAAATAAAAAGTCATACAAATAGAAGTCGAATAAGCCGGGAAGAAAATAAGCAACTGAGAGCTAGAAATCAATTGACAACTAAGATACAAAGAGATCAAAAACATATAGAGTTAAAAATTTGAATCAATTTGAAAAATAAAAAAAACACAATTAAGCAGAAATTGTCAAATATGACAGAAAACAAGAAAACAAACAAAGAGTTTTGCAAACAAACTAAATTTTAACAAAAACAATTGAGGTAGTAGTGGCTTAGCTAACAAAAATAAAAAAAAATGAAAGAAAATACTCTCAACAATTAACAATGAGAATCCTACACACAATATCATTCATGTAGTACCAAATGACGATCGCAAAAAGAAGGAAACAGCCATTACTCGATCGGAATTATAATTTGATAGTCGAAATGCAAATTTATATTATAAAACTCCTATTCTTTGATAATATATCAATAAAACGATTGTCATTGTTACTTCTCGATATTAATTTGGCTCTCCAATGGCAAATATTAGCTATTTCAGAGGATCGCGTTTAATTGATTTTCAAGTAACAATTAGAAATAACATTGTGTTTCTCGTGTTGCTTGTTGACTTAGTATTCGATAAAAAGTCGCACTGAAACACAAATATGTGAATGTCATTTGTCTAAAACTACACAAACGCTAATTAAATATGATACAACCAAATTAAAATAAAATGCAGCAGTATTAATTGGTATGGAATGAAATGAATAAGACAAAAAACAGATAAATTTGATCTTTCGTAAAAAAAAAAAAACTGGAAAAAGGACAACGAAAAAAATAGAAAACAAATCGACTTAACAAAAACAGTAACAAATAACACAACATAATACAAATCAAACTTCTCATTGTTTTGCGCCATTAAAAATCGCATCAAGTGGGAAGAAATGTAAGCACTTTATGATCATTGTTCTTCTTTTTACCATAAAAGTGCGGAAACTTTCCGTAAAACCGTAAAACCAGTACCCTAAACCGCGGGATTTTTAACTCTGTTTTTAACTCTCTCAAAATGATTTTGGTAATATTCTCCTTCTATGTGCGTTGCTATGGACTATATAATGGTTAAGATTCTACTTTCTACTTATATAAAGCAAATATTGTCATGATTCTAGATTTAGGATAAAGCATAAACGCATCTATGTTACCTCGAGACTCAATTCTTCCTCTTGGAACATTGTTTCAATTTCACAGCTCAAGTTTTCAAGAAACTCTCTTGGTTTAGCTGCTCTATTAAAAGTACTTCAGCTTAAGATTAAAAAAACACAATCTCCTCTGCAAACATATTAGAATATCAATTTCCAATTAAAGAATGTTTTCCTAGGCAGCTCTATGGAAACGTTTTTGTTTTCTTAGAATTCAAGCAAGAGATTTTTAAACAAGTACCAACAATGATCCTATCGTTCACAAAAAGACTTTCAATTGTAGCGACATAATCACATTGATGATAATTATAATAACGAGAAAAAAAAAAAAAAAAAAAAAAAACATTTGTTTAGAACAAATTGCTATGGACAGAAGTGGGATCCCTCATTGCTAAAATTAACGTTGACATCAGTTATCATCGACGGCAAAGTTGTGTAAAGTTTAATACAACACAAGCCTTTTTTAAAATATGTTATCGTCATACTTGCAATATCTAAGTTATTTCATTTGATACATCATTAAACATGTCAAAAGTAAGGGATAAATACGTAGTTCACATATGTATCCAAACAAAGTTATTTTGAGTCATTTTTAGGTGTTAAAGAAAAAGAATCAAATCAAGTTATTTTCATCATTTTTCACAATGCTCAGAATTTATTCTAATACAGAAAAAAACCGTAGCGTGAAAACATTTCCACCGTAGCAACATTTGCAGACGAAAACAACTTGAGTAGAGAGTATTAAAACAAAACATACTTTTATGCCCGTGAGTTTACCATAATTTCTACTGGATTCCGTAAAAGCAAATTTAAAACATTAACATGCACCATCGTTTTTTGTTTTTTTTTTCTCTCAAAAACTCTTGAATGTAAATCAAACTGTCATTGTTGAAGATTTCCAAAGTTAACGCGTTGTAATCCTCATAACAGAGAGTGGTTATTGACTAAAACCAACACCAATTTCAATGAAAAAACCTTTCCAGGGGAGTCAAAACAGTCTCATGAAAATAAATCCTCTTAAAAAGAAGTATAATCCCGCCAAATTATCACCAAAAGTGCTTCCTTTTTCATGAATAGACTTGTGACGAAATAAATGTTTTGCACAATAACTAAACAAAGCTAAAAACTAATTTACCTCCTCTTCGTTAGAGTTCTCTTCAGAAAATTCACTTTCATCTTCTATAGTCGAGCCTTGACTATCTACGTCGTTTTCCATTGACTTATATGCCAACTTTCTTGTATTTTTTTCGGTCAAACAAGGGAGTTACTCGGGATAACTCTAATTTTGTTTAAGTGTTTCACTGTAATGGAATCAACTCTGAAAAACTTTTGACTTATAAAGTAGGCTGTGAATAATTAATGACTTGAGAAGGGCATTGGCCGACGTCATGCTGCATTTTGCCATCCTGAAAAACTGAACCGCTTTGGACGAACGTCTAAAATATTCATGACAAATTATAAAAATACAAAGCTAACGAACCAGGGTTGGTGTGAGGGGAAGTAGAAAAAGACGAAAAGGAAAGCAAAATTAAGAAAAAGTGACAATGATGATAATGATGATTGTAACAATCTAAATAGAAAACGATTAAGTAAAACCACAGTTCGAAATACGATTTTCTCGAAGGTTGAAACCAATATAACACTGAAACTGATGACATAAAACAAAATGATAGATAAATATAATTCCATTAAGACCGTATACACAAGTATACACTCATTATTAATCAACGCTAAAAGTTGGAATAACAAATTTGTCGAGCAGAGCAGTTCTCAGGGTGTTGTCAAGTAAAAAAAAACCGTTAACATCATTATTTTTCGGGATTCCCTTGACATGATTTTCTATCTAAGGTTTTTGTATAAAGGCAACAGAAATCCATTGATGGATTCAGATGTCTTTAACTATTATGAGCTCAACCGCATATAATGCAGAATTATTGTTATTATTGCCATTGTTATTTTTCTGTATTCTAATTAGTATTGCGATTGTAATTGTCTGTAATTGTTTCTGTGTTGTGAAGAAATTCCTCTCGTTCTATCTATTGCTTGTCATAAACTAGAGAGGAATTTCTAAACAATTCTTCCACATATCATATTATATGAAAAAATACCGACGACAAGATGCATCTTGTCCAAGAAAAATATTTTTCTATTCACTGGAATCTAATTTAGAAAATATCAATATTAAGTAGCAAATTCTCTACGAAAGGAATTTAGTGGTTTGTAAAACATAAAAAACTCCAGTTACGCTAGCTACTAAAAACCCTGATTTTCATGGGAAAGGAAGGGCGAGGTGTGAGAATGATGAAGAAGAAAGCATCAAAATAGTGTAAGATCATCAAAATTAAAGTAAATACGAGTTCAAAAATTGTGCTAACATGGTGGCACATATCAAACCGCACTTAAATGCATCGTGTGAAAGACGTGAGTGATGTCGCTAATATAGCATTACTATATATACTGAGCTGATTCCACAGAAAGGCGCCATTATGTTTCAGACTTTTTTTAAGAACCTCCCTTTTTTGAATTGGCAGAGTCAAATCGAGGTTATACAGGCTTTGATCAGTGTCAAAATATGATTTAATGGCGATAGAAGAGTGACTTTTTACTTATATGGCCTTATAGAGATTACAGAACGTCTATTGTTCACGAAATACTAAACGCAGATTCCTCAGGTATGATCCATGATCTCATAAATTACTTTTTTTATATACAAATAACTAAAAAAACTGATCAAAAGTTGGTGTGACATTATGTAACATTGGCATGATTTGTTTTGTAATTCGTGATGGTTCTCCACTACACTAGACTTAAATTATCCTGATTTGGAATTTGTCAATCACTTCACTTACATAACAAAAATATCAATATTTAGTCAAGACACACGCTTTCGAAGGGGGTATTTATTTGATTTTTAATGACGCGCATCCAAGCATTTACAAGTATGACCATTTGGAGGTATACTATCGGGGCAATCCCAACGGTAAATATCCTGAAATCAAAATCCAATCCTGACCCTGAGATTCCTGTATTGCGTTTAACACTGATCTCGTAATTTATGATTGTGAAAAAGGCATATTCAATACTGGAATGTCTATAATTACTGATTCAAATCCGTGCCTCAGTACCTACTTGCTGCCCGGGGAGACCTCTCATGCAGCTGTTCCGAAACAGACCTGAAATACTTATACAATCTATAGTATGTTTTTCAACTAATTAGCTAGCTGTTTGTTATCGAAAACTAATTCTTACAGCTTGTAAGTGATTATTCATAATACTAATTTATCATTGTCGCTTATAATTGTGCCAATAGGCTCTTTGCAGGACATGGTCAAATGACCTTAACTTTTAATAGCAAAAAAATAGTAAAAAATGGAGAATTGATTTCGATAATGCGTTAAAAGGCAAAACACTCTAAACGTTTGAACTTGATATGTTTAAAATTAAAGCAAGTCTGGCAAGCCTTGCTATTTATCCATATATTCTTTTGGAAATTTACGGCTTTAAAAACATTCCCCTAGCTATTTTCAGCTTTTTTAAAAGCTTGTGAGTTTGAATTCAGGGAATGGTTATTTTGGAATACTCTTTCGAAATGTGGTATTGCTGATTTTGAGCTGTCTTGATATTGTTTGTGACTCGGAAAGGTCATGTGACCATGTACTGCCTAATTTTTTAACAGATAAAATAGAAATTTCGAAGGGAGCAAAAAATGATAAAAATTAACTCAAAATAAAATCAGCCTCAAACTGAAAGCGTCACAGAAAAAAAACAATAATGAAAAACAATGAGATGCCCATTTTCGGATATTGTTGTTAAAAGCTACTTCTCAAATTAGTCCTAGTCGAAATTAGGGAAGTTATGAGGAATATCCTCATTTTCATTTAGTACCCTGCTATTGCTTAGAGCAAAAGCTTCAATGCCTATTTAAAAAAAAAAAAACGACCTAGAGAATGCTGATAGCCGATAGCTTTACTATGGGTTGTTAATAGCATTGGAAAATAAAGACAATGAGCAGATCGATGAGGCCACATATCATCCCATCTGTCTACGCTGTCGATGACAACTTTGGGTTGGTTATGTTATTTAGAATTCATAGTCCCCAGTTTGGTGGAGCCATCACCTAAACGTCTATCTGTATTTGACACTTGCCGTTTTTGTGTTTATTTTGTCAGCTGTTTTCGTTGATTCTTGGTTGGTTTATATGATTTTTTTATTTCATTAATTTTCCCCCAAAAAATCTGTTAAAGTTAATTTGAGATTTCTAGAAAACGGTTAATGAAAGCCACTGCGTGTACGTAACCACTTTAATTACAGATTATTGTTTGTATCAAAACGTATAATTACTTTGACATAAGCACTTTGTGTGGGGGATTTTGCTTTACGATACTGCATGGCAGTTAGGCGCACTAGTGTATTTCAATCTTCAATAATTACCGCAAAGCCTCAGCGTATCAAAAATGTGTTTATTTCATATTGTTTAGCAACAATCGGAAAACCTTGCCAATTTTTGGCAACAGTTTGTTTCACATTTTACTGTAGTTTTTTTTTTTTTTTTTTTTTTTTTTTTTTTTTTTTTTTTTTTTTTGCTGTAGTTTAGATTTGCCATTATTCATCATTATCATTAAGCAAGTTAAAAATATATTTGTTTTATATTGCTTAACAACAACCAGAAAACCATTCCAATTTTTGGTAACAGTTTGTTCCATATTTTACTGTAGTTTGGATTTGCCATTATTCATTATTTTCTTTACACAGTATTTCAACAATATTACCAAGCGTTACCTTGTCTGCCATGAGCTTTGCTTCCTTTCCAGCAGCTCTCACGAGAGCTTTGACAAGTTCGGTTGTAGCAGGGTTCCCAGGAGGCTTTGCGCACGCAATATGGAGAGGTATTCGGCCCGTGTCCTGTTAACAAAAGATAAATAGATCATTGGGGCATTGAAAAAGGTAGCAAGATGATCGGATTTAGAAAAATTAACATGACCAAAGAGTGAAAGGATTAATCTCTTTATTCAAATCGGCGATCAATTTCGAAGATTTAATAGATGGAAAGGTATTGGAAAAATATCTTGTTTTCAGGCTAAGGCCGCTGCACATTTACACCAAACTTGCCATACTTTAAATCCGTGAATATATTTAGTGATTGGTGATTAGTGTATTTGAAAATAGTATACTTGACTTCTAGTTCCATCCCTACAAAAATATAGTAATTTTTTTCAAAGTAACAAGATCTAGATCATATATATTTACACTTGTAGAGAATACCAATTGACTTGACAATTGTTCTCGAAACAAAGTCAATCTGTGAGTTCCACTTTAAAGGATCTTCGAGTTCAAAATTTGTGTACGAGCAGCCCTTTCAGGCGTAAAAGATAATTCCGATTCGGTCTGTCGTACGTATTGAGGCAAAGATCATGAATTTTTGATACGCTTACAGTTGGTTTATTTGAACAAAACCCCTCATGAAGTGACGCGAGTTTAAGTTAACTTTTGAAATAAAACACAAAAATCATATGGCGACATACCGCTGTTGCTGCTAGTGTGCTGGCTCGTCTTGTGAGAAGAAATCTTGCTGAGGTATCAGACACGGCCTCTGCTACATGATGAAGAGGCGTCCAGCCATTCTAGAACATATAAAATAAAACAACATTTAGCATTACCTTCAAAAGAACATCACATGAGAAGGGGGTCAAGGGGGGTTTCTAGGTGGCCCATACCTACATCTGTTATAGACTTTTTATCTTTTTAGTTTACAAACTTTGATGAATTTGGCTGTTCTTTCTCTCTTTGTTTTCTGGTTGATCTATCATTGTCGCTTTTAAAAATTGTTTAAATATATATCAAAATTTTGAAGATAAAGATTTGTCTTTTCGCTTTTTTTTCTATCAAATTGCTATTTGGACATATAGATGAATCGACAAAAGATGCTTTTAAAACGATGGTTTCTTGTAGAGTGGGATATAAACTTTAGATATTACATCACGAACACTATTTCGAAATGTATATATGTTTAGGTCGGGGATACCTATAGAGAACTACAAAGGGACACTGGAAATGACGAGCTTAATTTATCTAACGAAATACAAGGAAATGAAAGCAAACAGAGTATTCCGTTCAATCAAGGAGGATACGAACAATAGAATATTAAATATTATTGTTAGTGCTCATACACAACTAGCTGTGAAGAAACTAACTTATATACAGAAATTATTTTTAGGCAAGGAGAATCCCCTTCTAGTAAATGTAGGAATTACATATATGGATTCTCGTTTATTCATCCTTCATTTTGGAAGTATTTCACTTGCTATTAAGAGGAAGTCTTTCCATTGTGGCTGGTGAGATCAAGGAAGAGAAGGCTTCAGCTTATATAAAGAACTAAAAGATAACAATCGAAAACAAATATATAAAGAATTAAAAAACGAACGTACAAAGTGAAGAAAAATACTCTCAGTCAGGTTCAACCAGATCGAAGTATTATTGATTGTATTTTGGGGAGATTTTCTTTACTGCTTTACTTTTAAAAAGCATAGGATTGATTACTAAAGATCACTGATCGTCAGTTTGAAGGTGTTCACAGAAATAGGATTAACTATCATCCATAGCAACAATGAATGAATGATGTTCACTATAAAATGGCCATAGGCTCTCCAGATCGTCGTGGAAATTTTATTTATTTATTTATTTATTTTTTGAAGTAATAAATTGTAGTAAAATGTTTTGTTTTTGAATAGCAATGTTTTGTTCTTATAATTTGATTTGAGTCATTTACAGCCATGTGCTACTTAATAACGCCTCGCAAACACTCGTCTCCATAGTAACAACGTTGTTTGCTATATGTTTTAAAAAGTGCAAACTCAGATAGAAAGGATGTACATTTGTCTCAATTTTTTTAACCTACTACGGAAAATATAATTACTTGGAGCTACACAGATTTAACGTCGAATGAAGAATTAAAGATTTGGGAAAATGTGTGTGGTTAAAAGTATAGACACGAAAAATTGAGCGTTGTCGGTCTAATTGTGAATATAACCAAACACTTCACAGTCAAAAAATAGTCAGATATCAATCTTGTAAACAAACTAATTGATGTATTATACAGCATGATATCGACTAAAGTTGATCTACAAAATAAACACAAACATACACGTAGCTTGGGGGATAATATCCATTCAGCATTAACTGGTTATGCGGCATAGTTTTTTCTAAAGAAATTAAAGACAGCATAAAATCCGTTGAAATACAATTGGCAAGGAAACTACCAATTGGAGGTTTCGCATTTTTAGTTCAGAAGCAGCATTTTAGGAAAGAAACAATATAGACGAACAAGATATCGATTAACTTTTACATCTGCAAATATCTACCACATAAAAAACCCTGGATCATTGATGGGTTTTTCATAGACTTTTTTAAAATCTGTCACATCATTTTCACAAAGTCGTCGTGCTTTTCAAAAACCTGTGAAAACCTGCATTACAATTTATTGGGCTTCACAGTCCTTTTGAATGATTTTATTCTTTGTATTTTCGGTGATTATTATTTCAAAAACGGTCGCAAGATTATATGTAAACCAGGCCTTACACCTTATTGCAATCCATTACACTTTGTCCTGGTCTTTTCAAGGTGGCCTTTTACATAGGTTTTATAAATAAATAATAGTTTTGAGCGGACCTTTTGCTTTTCTGGGGGGTGCACGTGCACCCTCTGCCCTCCCTTGGTTACAAGTTAGAAGTTGCAAACAGACAAACAAGCAAAAATGAAAAGCACGACAAATTAACAAAAAAATAAAAATACCCGGATACAGTAATATTTATGAACTGACAAACAAGCATTATTGCAAAATATTACGCAGAAATTTTTGACTGGGGTTGATTTGCTGGGTGGGGCACAATTCTACGTTTCGCTTAAAACATTTTTTCCAAGCTGTATATTTACTATTCATGGAAATTTTTGGCAGAACCTAATGGTTCTTTAATTTCATTGCCCGGTACGTATTTTTTCAAATCACTTATTTATATATCATGTATCCTGATTTGTTTACCTCAAAACAACATGTAAACAAGGTTAAAACCTTTATTACGAATCATTTTATCTGAGAAAGAAATCAGGGATATTATTTCAACGACGAGTTTTTAAGACAAAATGTCTGTTTGGCAAGAATGTATTGGTTAAAGCCGTAACCACCACTCTTGAAAAAAGCCAAGCGTAGTTTAAAACTGACAACGACAGCCCTTGTTCGATAAAACCACAGCGTCTACAACTAAACCACTTAGTTCATATTGTTATTTTACAGTCACCTAGACGCCCTAGAGAACTCTTTTTTTTAGTTCAAATAAAAGGACGGGATGAATGGGTGAGCTGCCAAAACAAAGAATGTGTTCATAAAAATTTCCTAATGTTATACTTTTTTTAAGTGTGTGGTTGTTTAAATATTGACAAGGCTTTGATGTCTTACCGACTGTTTTTTTGTCTTTTTAGTTGAAACTTAGAAGACATACCTTCATGCGTTTTAAGAAATTGCCGCTTTTGACGGATGTAGGATATAGTATCATGCAAATAAAAAGGTCTATGCGATTTTTTTAGATGCCATGCCTGGATTTTTTTTATTGATCACATAAAATTGAAGACTATCAGCCATTAAAAAATACGATAAAGATCTCTACTAATATCTCTTAATACACATGTCGGCCATCAGTGGGAATTGTTGAGTTGCAATAAAGCCCGTTTCATTTTAGTTCCTGTTCTTATGGGGTAGAGTACCCCTATAGCAAGTACATAGAGATATGTCGCTATTTAGGGGAACCCACATCTTCAAGATGCAAGTCTACGGACTGATGTCAGTACATGTGTAGTAGTAGTGTTTTGTTTGATAAATTGTTCTATATATAATTCGGCAAAAAAAACCATTTATATTTAAAAAACGAAACGTTACCAAAGACTGAGTAGCACGTTTTGACTTAGGATTTAATAAATCAGCTGCAATCGTTATATGGTCAAAGCCATGATAAAGTTACATTGATTGGTAATATTTTTTAAAAAAAAAAATCCTTCTTATTCTTTAGATCATTTCTTCTAGTATCAAACTAATTCATTTGTAATATTTTGTAGTTTTTTTTTCTTCAAATTTTCATTATTGGTTTCGCAAAACCCAGGTTGTTGACGCCAAATTTTTAACTGCTTCACCAACCACACACATATTTTTCTTTCACCTCTCTTTCTTTCTTTCTTTTTTGTGCATCATACTTTCTCTATTGTAAATAACCATTCATTGCCACTTGTATGTAAATAAAAGTTGATTGCTTGCTACTATTGACCACAACTCCCTTCGGCTGTGTTATTGGCATTTGTCAATCACCATTTTTCTCAGTATTCACTGTCCAATAGGCGCACAGAAGACCAGTGAAGTGATTCTCCTATTCAGTTTATCCATGTGTTATTTGAAATAATTATATGTACAAAATCAATAAGCCACGACGTACGTACATATATCATTGTGCAAATCCGTTTGTTTTGACTGCGATAGTTTAAATTGTATTAGCTTTTAATATATCATTGCATTCAGTACTGTTATGATTAGTTTTTGTCTGGTTGCAGCATATGTCTTTCACTTGTTATTTCGGTGTGCTCACGTGTCATACGTGTACTCATATTTGTATTATTTATATGTTGTATGTCACTATTCTTGGACTTCAGCATCATTTAAAATTACCCGAATTAGATCAAGTGTCTGTTGAATGCAAATTAGGCTATCATATATTGACTGGAATATATTAAAACTTTATTGAGAATATTCCATGTAAACTATACTTTTTTAATTTGATTTCAGCCCCTGTTTAAGTTCAGAAAATAAACAGATTTATTGCTACTATGAATAAAGAAGCAATTGTACAATATATGCACTGCTGGTTCACTTGTAGTCGTTGACTGAATCGTCATCATTATTGGCTCATTTAGTTGTATTCTCCTTTTTCAAAAGAATGTTTCTCCTTATAAACAATTGTCCCAGCAAAGTTATAAAAATAATTTGAATTTAGCTCTGTTTCGCTCTTTTTTACCAGCTTATAATTTAAATGATTAAAAATGTATTTTCAAAATATTTTTTTAAAACGAGCTAGCAATAAAAGGAAGGAGTGAGAGCCTGCCAGCCAATATCCTACAATCACACGCCGCAAGTTGTACTTATTTCAGCGCAGGAGGACATTTAACTGAAATATTTTATTGTAATTTTGTAATTCTCATATACTATTTTTTTGTTCTCTTTTTTGTTGTATTATTTGGAAAGTATATATATAATCCGTTATAATATTTTCAAAATATCAAACTATATAAGAATTACAAATTTCTCCTGAGACAAATTAATCTTAACAATACATCAACAAGAACAAAAAAAGCAAAGAGATGTATGTAATTATTTTATCATTGTATCGTACCCAATTGGTATATTGCTTTAATATTACTGACCTTGTCTCTGGCGTTCACCTCAGCACCTTCATCTAACAATTTTTCCAGTTTTGTTCTATCGCCTTTTTTTGCTGCGGCAAAAACTTCTGATTTTTGCGGAACAGGATTCATATTAACATCCAGCTCTTCCAATTTAATTTCGGCAGGTTCATCTGGTATCTGCTCATCTGTGAGAAAAAAAAAATCATACATAAAGATTATTAAACAGCCATAAAAAACCGCCAGGATTTGTGTTATTTCAGTGCTAATAAGTTGGATATAGATATGAATGATGTTAATCTATCGGCGGGGCTTATGTTTATGAATTGATTATTTTCATTGAACATAGCAAAACAGTGGGATATATCGAGCTGTCGTGTAATGAAAAATCAAGATTTGTTTTGAGCTCAGCTCACAGGAAAACGCTTCGAAGTTATAAACAATTGCTTAATGTTCGATTTATTGTGATTTTCAATCAACCTTGTGATCATGGAAAGATTTAAGATAAATTTGAGCTTTATAACTGAGCAATGTTTGAAAGATCTATTGATTTTGATTAAAAAACTTATTAACAACGCAAGCTTCCAAATTGCATGTCGGCTACTTGAGACTGATTGCGCTATTGAGCTTCGTTTCTTGGTTGCAAAGAAGTCTTTGAGATTCTGCTAAGTTTTACTCATGGTTTATCAGTGTGTTCCTTTTTAGTATGATTAAACGATTTTTGCCCTTGAGGATAATCATGGAATCATATATAAAAAAACAATAACATACACAAAATTACCAGTTAAAATAATATTTGTTAATAACCATGACTGATTAAATCAAAATTGAGTCGTTAAGTTTGTGTGTTTTAACACTTTTGAAAAATATATATTTTGCTAGGAATACGTTTCAAGTTGTTTGAAAAGCACAGGTTTCTCTACAAGTTTCGGATTTTCCCCTAACCCTAACCCTCTTGTCAAAAAGTCCTTTTGGAATGCGTTTATAATTCTGAAAAGATCTACCGGCTAGAAATCATTGACAAAGAGAAAATGTTCTTCATGAGATAGTGATAATTTTGTGTCATGAATTAACAGATTCTTGTAGAAATATTCGTATACATAACGATTGGCCGTAATCGAGCATTTTACGCAGCGCAAACCAATTCTAGTTTTAATTTTCGTCTAAAAGAAAATGCAATGCACAATAGCAAAAGTTACCATTCTAATCTAAACTACTTGAACTTTTGGTCGTATAGTGTAAGTTATTAAAGCGATGTAAGTATTATGAATAAGCTGGCAAAGTAAAAGGGCACAAACTCTTACCGCTTTCAGGTTCGGGAGAAGCCATGTTTTAGTTCAGCTAGTCGGCTACTTTGTAAGCATATACAACTAACTTGATTTCGAAAGTTTAGAACACAATGTAGACTTAAGTCATCCGCCTATCTAAACAAAGTCAGCATCTATTTTCGAGGTTTACAAATGAATTTAGTACAATTAGTGGTCTGCAGTCAAACTTCTGTGGCAGACAAGTCCATGATTGAATCCTTTGCAGACGATTTTTGTCCTTGTACTTGTAAATGAGGTCAAAACCCCAAACCCTAACAGATGAGTACGTCTGTTATATGTAGTCAAAGTTACTTAGCACTTCGCTAAAAGTTAATGCGCTCATTTGAAAATCCTTTATTTGACAGTTCTGATTAATGAAAGCCGTCTTCGGTATGGATTATCTGAATCAGTCATTCAGGTCAAGGTATTGTTCTGTTAATATATATCTATATAGTTATATCATTCTATAATAAGCCAAGAAGATATTAAAAGTGTGACTCGGCTTGGTACAATGAATGGCCGATTCAGAACACAAGCTCCTCTCATACTAGCTATTACGTACATGGCGAACGTTTCCACCGAGACAATAACAGCATATGAGCTGAAAAGTCAACTATTAATCTGTTTAAGTTAAAATTGTGTAGAGGACTTAATTAGCAGGCTCTTTTCATATTGGACTACCTTTCTTTGTATTCCAATTGTGATGGTGATGAGTTGAAATATCTTTAAGGACGCAACCATTATATTTAGTTTTTTTTTACGTTTATGTTTTGTTGTTGTTGGAGTACAGTTAAAAAAATACATAAATTCTTTTTGTCATAAATCATCAAAATCTTTTAACATCTTTTGTTGCTTTACTTTTTAATCCTAACGATATCTACGACATGGACTATCTTTTTCACTTTTAACAATCCAATCATTTTTATTCCTTTTAATTTTCAATATCGTAAGTTTTCGTAACAACCGCCAGTAGCATAAAGTGTTTTAAATAAATGATATAGCAATAACAGTACTTTCTAAATTATTCAATAATGTATTTACTTAGTATCTTTCTGAACTAAGAGAACCACGATACTACCTGCAGTTCGATTGAATAACTTTAATTTTTACAACATACTGCTTATGTAAACGAATTTGTTAGTCCATGCATGTATAAACATATTAGAAGCAAATTAAAAGTTTAACAAGCAAAAAATTTGTATTTGTTCAGTTGGCTACAAATCAATACATTTCTATCAAAATTTTCCAAAATCTTTTGCTTTCAGAGTGATCAATTAATGGTAAACTCTCAAGGTTATTCCAGGATTACAAATGTGCACTATTACAACAAGAAAAGAAATCTGACCCACAGACAAACAAAAAACGTATTCGTGTGGCTAGTTAAAACTCATGTAAAACTATTGTTGTTCAAAGTAAAATTAAAAAATTATATTAATATTACGTTTGGGATGAATCCAAGAAAATGGCAATTCTGTGAGAAGCGTATAAAATTCAATCGAGTTTTATTTGTACTACCACACTAAAAAGGTTAATTTTCACTAGTTTGAACGAAACAATTTGCATTTCTTGCTTTGTACATGCAGTATTTTTCTCAAATTCTCACAATTTGTGGTAAACAGTCATTGTGAACATTTTATACCGAAGACATAGTGACATAAAACCGGTGTGTGGTTATTCGTGATTATGCAGTATGCACGCGAGAACGTTTCTCGCCAAATCATAAATCGCTTAATGTTTCGTGAGATTATCCTATTATTTCGTAATTGATATATTTGTTTTCTATCTATTTCTTTTTGATATCTGTAAGGCTTTTGATATTTACTGTTAAATCTATGATATCGAAAACAAAAACATACAAAGCTATCATTATTGAATTAACTAATCTTATTATTCTATAATTTCTATTTTACTTCCTGAGAATAAACGACTGAACAGGACGAACAAACTATTAAACTAACAACAACTAAAATTATACTAAAACGTTTTTTTACAGTACAAGTAAAAAGCATATTTTCACGTTTGTCCTAGAAGTATATTTGTTATCAATTATCTAATAGCTAATAGGTATATTTGAGTATGCTCACATTCCCCTGATATATTCAAACGTGTAGTCATGTTAGTATTTTTGTTAAAAACTGAAACAAATCATCCAGTACTCACCCGAACGTCAGCGTTGGACACTTGTGGCAAACTTCGACTATTTACCATCATATTTGAGGTGCTCAGTCATGTTAAAATCAACTTATCGTGTTCATAATCTATTTAACTTCCTTTATGTTGCTTCCCAATAATTTCCCATTCATTAAATATTTACGATTCAACTTCTATAGTTACAAACAAGGGAAGGAATGGCCTGGGGGCTAACATTTGACTTGTTATACGGCCGTTTTTAAACAAGTCCTTGGAATTACGTAATTAAAGAGAAGCAACAATATAGAAGAAGATGACGTGTTTTTTCCTCAAATAGAGATTAATACTCAAAGTTACACGTAAAACGGCACGGAATGTCAGGATGCAAAATGAATGCGCATCTAATTAGCTCTTAATTTCAATCCCTATCATATGGTTAGGATATCGATCATTTATACATTATTCGCTTGTAATTGAATGAAATATCGGGCTGTATCGTTTGATTAATTTATTAATAGTGTTTAAAGGGTTTAACAATGTAAGTTGCGGAACGTAAAAAAAATTACGGACAAATGATAAAAAAATAATGATAAAATCTTTTATTTAATTTACACGAATCGATCGCACATTTGTGTAACTAGTACAATATCTATACGAAATGTTTTTTTTTGTTATTTTCGTTAGGTTAGCCTGTTTACTAATTACAAACCACCAAACACCTGATATGATCGACAGTTTTAATTATTTCATGTACGATCTAAGACATTTGCGCTGTGTTAAAAGTAGCCAATTTCATAAAATATTGAAATACACTTTTAGCTGCCATAGATGGACCACTTCGGTCGCGAAAAATAGCATCAATAGAAAGCAATATTTATGGGAACACACTCAGCACAGAGAGCATTCGTCAGATATTTGCTTGTAAAAAGAGGGGGTAACTCAAACATGAGGTTGTTTTCTTTTCTTTTTTCAAAAAAGCATTGGTTGTCAACGTAGCTTATGAAAAAGAAACTTAAAGAAAATAGACGTTGAGTATTCAGCTACCTGAGAAAGAATTAATTAATTGTAAAACACAGATTTTCCTCAGATGCATCGAGGATGCCATACCTCTTTTAATTAAAAATTGTGCCGAAGAGTACTGGCCGTAGTAAATGCATGAGTGCGCGCATACACTGGTTGTAGTATGAAAATCACATGTAGCACGAGGAGATAGTCGAGTGCTGAGGACTTTCGAGTTCATTCGGTAGTCCACCGTGTAACTATTTTGATAATTAAACCATAGCAGTAACAATACAGCTGCTAAAACGTAGAATGTACCTTGTTTTGCTAGAAAAAAGTCAGGTAAAAAATATGACTAGTGAGTGAACTGATTCATTTCTGTGTGGTTCTAAGATATATCTGGTAGTGTGAGTTGTGTTTCTTTAATCAAGTAATCATAGATAAAGTATAGCTCTTGTGGTGGTATTATTTGCACGAGCGCTAGCTGATGCTTTCACAAAGGATTGTCCCCCATGTCGCTACATTACAAAGCTTCTGTAATGCCTAGGGCTTTAATTGCATTTTTCTGCAAACCGCATGTCGAATAGCGAATACTGAATGGCCGAACACTGCATTCCAAGGCTGAAATGCATTGTCGACAATAAAATGAATGGAAGCGAGGAGTGCCATGTGGACTGCGAAAATGGAGTCTGAACATAAATCTAATCAAAAGACCAAGTTTTTGGACACACTGCATGTCCATCTTTATGGTTTGCAATGGAAAACTAGCAACTAACGCTATTGTAGTTGTACATGTGCAGTACTTATGCACGAGCAATAAATTCAAACTAATGGAAATGTTATTTGTCAAAAAATACAGAGAAAATGTGAAGCAAGGACAAAAGTGAAAGTTCACTGTGCTTAATAATTTGATCAAAATTCTTCCACTAGTTTTACTGATTTCTGTCGTAATTACCTTAATGTTCAAATTCAAATTAAAACAAGCAATTTCAGATGGAATTTTCAATCAGTGTCTAGTTTGGCCTCTTATATATGTATATTGCCAATATTCAAAGAAATCTTACGCTGTTTTGAAGTCCTGAGTCCTTAAGGTAATTCCGTAGTTTTGCATTGTGCACAGTTCTGCGCATATTTCGGATTTAATTAGAGTTTTACATTTCTTATCATCAATAAATACTGCAGAGCTATGTCTGATAAACACTTTAACGTAAAAATCCGAACAGTTTTTAGTGTTCAGGTAAAAGCAACGATGAAGGCCGTAAAAATTCCAACATTTTGTTAATTTTTTCTTTATTTCTTTTCGTTGTTGAGTTTTAGTGTAAATGTTAACCTTACAGCGCATTAAAAACATTCGGGATCGGTATTGACCAAGCTCAGTAAAGAGACACTTTTGTGAATGATGACCATTTTAAAATGTTAGACGTTAAATTGACAAAAGTGGGTCTACTTTAAATTGTTTTCTCTCCAAAACCAATACGGTGACCCCATTATTTTATCTTATATTTTTAATGAAAAACTCAAAATGTTTTACTGTAGAAAGTTTTATCAAAATTCTATGGCTAGTTCTATTACTATACGAAATTACCTTAAGCAAAGTCATGTTGCATTGTTTAGTTGTTATATTAAATATTAATTTGTTTGTTCAAGAGTTGTTTTATGGCACATTTCAGTTATCTATATGATAAATGAAACAGTACTTAACGGTAATAAACAAAAATACACAAATAAACTAATGGATTGATAAAATGTATTAATATATATGCCATTGAAGCGTTCTTACCTTGGATATACCCTATCACAGGTGTTGTTATTTTCTTTTTCTTTCAGTTTCTCTTCTTAATCAGTTTTAAGCCATATAAATGAAAGCGAAAACAAAGAAACCATGTAGATATAATCTTGTAAAAATTGAATGAAGTGCACAAGTCAGGTATATGTCGGTATATTTGTGGTTCTTTAGAGGAGTTACTTGACTGTTTGTTGATTATCTTTTATCTCAGAAGTCAGGCACAATATATAAGCCACACAAGATGCTTTGGTCTGTCCCTCGAGAAGCAGTTACACTGATAACACGCCGCACATCAGCATAAAATGTCCATGCAATCATATAAACGAGTCAGTCATGACCCATCTGCACACAAATCAGTACATATGCAAGATTATACAGTCATTTAGTTTGCTAAAAAAAGCAACGACGAACTGACGTTGACCAGTTTGTAATTTATCTCAGATTGAAGATTCTTTCATAATGACAATTTCACAAACTTGATTTCACTCTGTGCCTCGATTATATAGTGATGACCCTGAGAAATAACTGAGAAATAAACTTTGGAAAATGAATACTTACAGTAAAATTTGAAGAAATTAAGTGGACTCAATAATCAAAAACGTAAATGTCTAAATTCCACTTCAATCAGTAGATAAATACAGAGGCAACCCTTAGGATATGAAATTGGTTGCAAATAAGACTGCCGAGTAATAAAAATCAGTGTATTCTAAAGAAACTGATAAGCTTTTTAAATGATTGATTTTTCTAAGATCGTATGCATTTACCGTTCAAAAGACCAAAACACTGAACATAAAGATCGGACCAAAGTCCATCGCCCATATATGTACACCGCTGAAGACAGCTGAAAGCAAAGCTTCAGATGCTTTTTGTCAATTGTTTCGAATTACTTGAATTGTAAAGACCATATCACTCGATGATCAGTTCAAAACTTATTTTCACCATACATTTAAACGATTAAAATGGGAAAATTTCCAACGTAATTTTAGTTGCTATTTGTCATAGGGAAAAAATGAGTTCATTAAATGAGTCACAGCAAGCTAGCTCTTATGAAATTGGAAATACGCTAATTAGAAATACAAGTTCTCATGGAGTAATCCAGGTCGAGCATCATGACCGCGCTACTGGAGACTAAGCGTGGGATAGCGAAACCGATTGGATGCAACTCAGCAAAATAAACATGGTTCCCTTAGTGATGAGAACCTAGTCCCTTGTCACATCCTTATTCAGGATCGTGCACGCTGTAAAAGTGAAAAACTGTATTCACTTTTAAACTGTATTAAACTGAACTGAAGTCTTTTGAAAAATATTGACATTTCAGCTTTATCTACTGAGCTTAAGTCCATTTTTTCCATAATATTTTGTTTTGTTTTATTATTTATTTTTTTAAGCAGTCCCGCTGTTTTCTTTTTTGTAAGTGATAGACAGTACCATTTTTTATATTTTTACTTTTTTAAAGACAAAAGATGTTGCATTTTTTATTTATATCGTATACAGTGTGAATCCTTTCATATATCATAGAGTTTCAAGTTTTTTTTGGTATTCTTGTTTTCAAGGTTTTCTCTCCCACTGTTTATCATTATCTGCTAATTCAAAAAGTTTCATGTGTATTTTAACCCCTGCATTGAACTCTTTGTTTGTCAATCTTTTATCTGCCCTAATGTTCTTTTCTCTCCAAAATCACGTCATGAACTTGTACCAGTGATTTTCACTTCTAATGCAGCAGAAAGTGTAGTTCGAAACTGATGAAACATATTTTGTGCATGTACATTTGCTATGAGTAATTGCATCTCTTCCATCAATCTTCATTTGCTTATTACCACTAATTCAACCGGGGCCACCTCGAGTTTATTAGCCAATCCGTTTGCATGGGCTTTAGAACAAAAGATGTCCACATTGTGACCTTATCTTTCTACTACAGTTTCCCGCGTGAAGTAAACTACGATGAGTCGTCCATCTCTGGGTCGGTTCTAAAGCGCAAACGTGATTGGTTAATAATCATGTTATCAAGAATATCTTATTGTCAGGACTACATTAGGTATCTAAATTGACGGAACCTCCCACGAAAATGTTAAAAATGCCTTTCCTTTCCTTTCCTTTCCTTTCCTTTCCTTTCCTTTCCTTTCCTTTCCTTTCCTTTCCTTTCCTTTCCTTTCCTTTCCTTTCCTTTCCTTTCCTTTCCTTTCCTTTCAGGATCGAAAATGATACCCTCTGGCGTACCTTTAGTGTCTATAGCTGACTTGTTAGTGCAAACAGCATATCGATAAAAGGATGGAAAAGTTTGGAAAGCAAATAATTTGATGCTGTATTATTTTAAAACCGATCGTTGAGCACCCCTATCTACTTTTCGGGGGTAGTAATGTTGTGTATGGAATATCTGTAGTGCACCTTTTGTTGATCATGATAGTCACTTCTGTATATACTAGTACCTTTGAGGGTAAAAGAGCAATCGATACAGATTGACGTCATTATTTAAGCTGTATGTGTTTTGACTTTCCTATCGAGTGTAAAGCAAACGTACTGACGTTAACATCAAGTTTTAATTTTGTGTGTGTCCCCGGTATATTTATATATATTTTTACTTTATCCTCTCGGCTTAAACTCGACTCGACAGTCTGTTTTTGTACTATACATTTAATTTATTTTACATTATTAGTTCAATTCATTATATTTCACTTTATATTGTTAAATGTTCATTTGATAAGCATCCGCATCAACCGCTCATAGGCCTTTTCTGCGTTCGATTAAAATGGTGCATTGTGGTCTAGCTTCAGTACAAACAACACCATATACGGCATGAAAAAAAGATGTTTGTACTGAAGCTAGACACTAATGCACCAATGATGTTTGCTATCTCAGAAATGGTCTATTCCATGCACGGCATTTTTCTTTATCTTCTAATTTTGGCAAAAATAGTACATTTTAAAGCTGGCCCGTTGTTACATATATCAAACATCGTTCTCATTCAACTCGAATTCTAGTTAATACTATTTCATGCTTCTATTCATTACAGTAAATTATCTCCAACACAATATCAAAACTTTCTCGTTCTTTCTCCTCATATTATAAGGACATGTCGCTGTTGAATTGACAAAACTTTCGAAGTGAGCACGGAACTACGGCTCTGTATTGTTAAAAAATGTATTCAAAACAAGCAGTTGGGTTTCACGGTGTGGGGTGATATTGATATAGTACTAGTGAAGAATGGAGAGTAGGAGGTAAGAGAAGGAATCACCGATACTCTATTATAACCCTTGTTAGAATGGCTTGGTCTTTCAAAAAATAAACAGTACATTAGCTAAATGCAATGAGGTGTTAAAAAAGTAATATACACACACAAATTAAAATTAAAATACAAAAATATGTAAAAGTTTGGCCAGTGTAGCGTTGTTATGGTGACCGGTTACGTGATCATTTGTAAAAAAATGAGTCTTTGTCACAAAGTCTTTGGAATATAGTCCACTCATGAGCTTTGTGGGCAGTTGATGTTTAGTAACCTCTAAGGGGCTGTATATATATGGAGTGAGCCAGCCCGCTAACTGAAACCGGGCCAGCTCACTCTATTTAAACAGCCCCTAAGTTCCGAGACGATCAATATAGCCTTATAAATTTTTTATTCGCGGTTTTTTTTAAAAAACAATTAAATTCTATTATTATGCAGAATAAATAACCTATTTCAAGAATATTTACAAACTAGAGATTTTGCGCATAACCGTTTCAAGCAAAGAGATTGAAAATTTTTGAAAATATATCTTTATCTATATACTAGACACAACTTTTCGTAAAATATATGTATATGTATTGTTTTTGTTGAGTTTTTAAACTATTAAGCACAAAAAAGCTGAATGTTTTTTATTCCGCTGCTAAAACAGACTGAATCCAATATCCAAGGCAAAAATGAACAACCTATATTTCTGTCTTGGAATGCAATATTCGTTATTCAGTATTCAAGTGCGGTATTCAAGAAAATAAAAAAAATCCAAGGATAACCTTTTTTCGAAATAGGTATACAAAATAACTTACAAAAGTACATAAAAACAACAAGTTACAACTATAATGTGGATGATAAAGGATGACAATCCTAGAATGTAACTCCGACTGAATTGCTGCTGCTACTTTATTATGCCTTTCCATATAGTCTTTCCCTGCTAGTACTTTACATCCAGCTACAATGTGTTCAATGGTTTCAACCCTCTCGTTACATAGTCGGCATAAAGTGTGATATTTACTTTTGAGGTAATTAGTTGGTAATGCTTGATCCTGTGCAGCTATTATGAGTCCTTCTATCGCCTTTATTAAGCCATAACCATGTGCTCTCCTGGTTTATCTTGTCTTTACAATTTCTGTTGTAGCATGTTAAAATTGCTTGCTGTCATCAATCACTAGAGTACATCAGCCGAGTCATATGGCACCAACTGATAGCCTCGAAAATGCATTAAGGTTTTTTTTAAATGCTTGGAAATTTTACAATACTCCATTAATTTTACCTATATGTTCAAAACAAAAAGTAGATGATGGTACCATATTTCTGCTGACCCCCCTGTCGAGTGTTTTGAATTTATCATGACCCCCCCCCCCCCCCCATAATTCTTGCCAGCCCCCTCCCTGGCATAAATATTAAATGGTCCCTAAAAATGCAAGTTTCAAGAGTGTTTTTTTTTAACAGAGACGCCACCTGTAACTAAGAAAAGTATAACAAGGCCTAAAAAACCGTAAAGATTCTTAATTTGTGTTGGAAAGTGCAGGCTATATAGGCCGGTACACACTAGGCGACAAGTCGCAGCGACTTGTCCCCGCGACATGTCGCAGCGACAATTTACTCCCGTGTGTACTAACATTTTTTGGCGAAAATTGTTGTCGCCGCAACAGAATTTTGTTGCTGCGACTTGCCGCATGAAATCCAACCGGTTGGGATTGCTGAACCAGTGCACACTGAGGCGACATGTCGCGGGGACAAGTCGCTGCGACTTGTCGCCTAGTGTGTGCCGGCCTTATAGATCGTGTCAGACTGGAATGTTTTAAGGCCGGTACACACTAGGCGACAAGTCGCAGCGACTTGTCCCCACGACATGCCGCCTCAGTGTGTATTGGTTCAATATTTGTCGCCAATACGTCTGATTTTGTCGCTGCGACAATTTCAGCCAAAATACCTAGTACACACGGGGGGAAATTGTCGCTGCGACCTATCGCGGGGACAAGTCGCTGCGACTTGTAAACACGCATTTCGCCGATATAGCAAACATTAAGGCCGGCCCCGCGACATGTCGCCTCCTTGTGCACTGGTTCAGCAATTCCAACCGGCTGGATTTCATTTGGCTAGTCGCAGCAACAAAATTCTGTTGCGGCGACAACAATTTTCGCCAATGAATGTTAGTACACACGGCAGGAAATTGTCGCTGCGACATGTCGCGGGGACAAGTCGCTGCGACTTGTCGCCTAGTGTGTACCGGCCTTAAATCAACTTGTACTCAAAAAGCTTGCTCTTATTGTGTAATTCCGCTATATAATAGTTTTCTTTTCTTTGATAGATTGATTGAAACTTTATTAACGTGTCATGCCATCTAGCCTGGAAGATATCCATACTAATTCGGGGACACAACATAAAAGGAAAAAATTATAACAAAATATGTATATATATCTATATAAAATATGTAATATGTACAATATATATCAGTATGAATAAAAGATCTAAAAACTAGTAAAACTAAGATAAAACAAGTAATGAATATTCATAGATAGCCTTAAAAGAACTATATATAAAATGAAATAAAACCTTAAAAAAAAAACACAAACAAACAAACAAACAAACAAACAAACAAACAAACAAACAAACAAAACAAAAACAAAACAAAAAAACAAAAACAAAAAAAAAACTATGGTATAATAATCTAATTACCCGGTGCACAAGGCGCATGTCTTGCAGCCATTGTTAAAATCAGTGTTGAGATCAAGTTTTCTTATGTGCCTTTTGAAGGCGTCAAGACTAGTGGCTTCTCTGATTTCGGCGGATAGATTTCTCCATTATTTAGGACCTGAGTATCTTAATGAATGCTTGCCATATGTTACTGTGTTAAACCTAGTGATTGAAAAATCTTTTTGTCTTACTTATAATTTGATATACAAGGGCTAAAAATCTCACAAATGTTACTAGGGCATAGTCTATTTTTGACTTTATACATAAGTACACAAATGTCCTGTAAACGTCTGTTCATAAGAGTTTGTAATTTGCCTTTCTCTAACAGTTCTGGGTAACTAGATTGTTTATCTTTGTAAATGGCTCTGAGGGCTCTTTCTTGTACTCTTTCAAGCTTACGTGCGTCACTAGCTTTACAAAAGTGCCAGATAAGGTGGCAGTAAGTGAGATATGGTAGTATGGACGACTTATATAGTTGTAGTTTAGCATTAGTAGGGATCATGTTCCTGAGTCTCATGAGCACCCCCACTCTTTGACTAGCCTTGATACATATAGATCTAATATGCTCGCTGAAATTTAATTTTGAGTCTAATGTGACGCCTAGTAGTTTAAGAGTGTCCTCATTTTTGATTGTTTATAGAAATAACTGAATGTTTATTATCCTTTTCAGTAGTTGTAGTCCTGTACCCAATACTAAGTGTTTGATATTTCTTGAGGTTGCCAGCCAGTAAGTTAGATTCATACCACTTACTACCCATATCTGCACTGTCACTAAGAAGAGCTGTCAGCTCAGTTTGATTTTTTCCGATGTGATAAATTTGGTGATCGTCTGCGTACATAGATACATTAGTGGGTACAAACAGAGGAAGATCATTCTGGAAGAGGTTCCACAACAATGGTCCAAGGGCGGAGCCCTGAGGACATCCACGTTCAACTTGTTTGTACGAGCTGGTTTCACTACCGATCTTTACTCGATTATGTCTGTCAGAAAGATAACTCTTTAGTAGTCGGAGAACCTTCTCGTGGAATCCATACGCTTTCAGTTTACTCAACAGTAGAGGGGGGTGGAGTGAGTCGAATGCCTTTGACATGTCTGTTGAGAGTATATTGATGACAAGTTTATCGTCTCTTGCTTTCTTCCAAGTTTCTGTCAGACTAACTAGTGTGGTTTCACAGCTGTGATATTTCCTATACGCGTTAGAGTTATTATGCATATGTGCTTCAAAGCTGTTAGTGATTTGTGCTCCGATGAGCTTTTCCAGTATTTTACTTAAACATGGGAGGGTGGTGATGGGCATATAGTTTTCCTTTGACAACTTGCACAATATTCTCACGTGCAAGATTACTATAATTACTACTTTAGATTTTACTTGTAATGAACATCAACTGATGATGGCGGTCACGCCGAAACACGTGTGGAATTAAAAAACTTATTTTCCTAAGAATTACTCCTAAAAACCACTTCACCACCCCCCTCCCCCCACACGCACACGGCCAGCCCCCTATGTGCTAATAAATAAAAGTTGCCTAAATGGTCCATCAACATAGTTTTTATTTCATGGTTTTCCTGCATTTGAAGGGTTCAGAGCGAAAACGGCGTAAGTGCATTTTAGGATAATTTTTTCGAATTTTCGAATTGTCATCAAATCAATCAAAAAAAGGCATCTAACAATTCAATTTGGTCTAAAAACAAACATCTTCTATTTTTTTCCGAAGAAATTGTCAGAAAAATGACATTTTTTGGCGATTTTAGGGATTTTTTGACTCGTACAAACCTTATGCTCGTCTAGGGTAGTTTCTTTTTGGCTTCGATCAAGACTCCTGTGTTTTTGTGTTACTGGGGAGGCATGAAACTGGTAAACATGTTTAACACGTTTGAAACTGGTTTTCAGTCTAATCAGGACTTCGACAAAGTCGCATCATTTGCGATTTTGTCGTTGTTTTTTGCTATTATTTTGCCTCTAAACGCTTCTGGAAAAGCATCATTAAGCTTTCTAGTTGTGATGAGTCTACTGTTTGAAAGAAATCAAGCAGGTGAGATGATTTCGAGTAAAAATTAGTGTTTTTTTCGCACTCGTGAATCTTGGCAACCGTTGAAGAAATCATCACTTAAAGACTGTTTTAGAGGCAAATTCTCGGACTGCCGCGGGTATTTTTGCAAGTTTTGGCGATCAAAGAACACAACAAGCCTGAAAATTCGGCAGAATTCCGAGGTAGCGTTAGACTTCTAAAAAGCAAAAACTTGAAATGGGGGGAGGCTATGACGGCTGCCGAAAATTTGGTTGATTTCCCAGAATGCATTGCAGTGGTATTTTTGTCAAAACACGTGTAGTTCGAAATAGGCATGTTCGTAGTGATTTAGCGGTGTAAGTAGAATGAAGTAAAACTTGAAAAACTTGCATAAGATTAGAAGAAGGACTGAATTTTCTTAGGATATGAAACTTTTTGCTCGAAGGCCAAGTTTTTAGCCAAAAAATACATATATATTAATAGGTTTATTTGTCCCCATGAACACTGATGTCGAGATTACTAAATAGCACTTATTAAACAAACAAACAAACAAACAAACAAACAAACAAACAAAAAATAGAATTAGCATAAAATAGCACTATTTACTGGTATTTATTTAGTGCGCGCACTCTAAGATTTGTACTTATGCATATTCACTCGGGTATTTTTATCGTCCTATACAAATTTGTGCTTTTCACGCAAGAGTGAACGGTTGTCAAGCAAAGCGAAAGCGTAACTACGGGCCGAATTACACATTTTTCGGACAAGTTCTTCGGAAAAAAATAGAAGATGTTTATTTTTAGACCAAAATAAGTCATTAGATGCCTTTTTTGATTGATTTGGTGACAATTCGAAAATTCGAAAAAGTTATCCTAAAATGCACTTACGCCGTTTTCGCTCTGAACCCTTCATTTGTTCTATTTCAAGGGGTAGTGTGAACACTCAATGTGTGCAAAAGTGTGTCACTATTTGGTAGTAAATAGCACTAATTAAACAAAAGAAAACAATAGAATAAGCATAAAATAGCACTATTTAGTGGTATTTTATGTTGCACATTCTTAGTGTCTGCACTCTACTAAATGGATTAAATATGGTAGTTTATCATTGGAAGGGTGGGATGACTCAACTATACAGGGATTTTTGAATCATAATAATGACAAACACACACTTTTGTACAAGCCCCTCAATGAGAGCAATATATCATTTTATTTAGGCCATGTAACAGCTTATTCAAGCGCTGGAAATTCAAAGACGACATCCTTTCCTGTCAGTTTCTTGTAGACATGTGAGAATGTATCCAACTGAAAGCAAACAAGCACATTGTCACACATTAAAACCATGTAAAACTTTATGCAAAACACTTGATAAGAAAACTCACAGAATGGCAATGAAAAAAGGGAAAAATCATTATTCAACAAACTCTCTCTCATCCATTCAACAAACCCTGTTTGTATATGAAGACAACAGAGACACTCAACAATCTTCTTTTATATAAGAGCATTGTTTCAGCAAACTATGACATCAAAGAGTGAATAGAAAAAAAGATATAAAACACCAAACCAAATTATATATTAGATCAGACAGAAAAAAATCACAATAAAATTTGTTTCTTGCTGTACTTTCATGTATGCATTCCTTTCTTATTCAAAAAATATTTAGTTTCATTGAATCCAAAGGAACCCCAAAAACAGAATACAAACAATCATAGCATCTATCATCTCAGAATAGAGCCAGTCAATCAGCAAAACATCAGACTGGGGCGGCATATTATTTCATCATGGATGATAATGCTACAGTCACTAATAACTTGGTTTATTGAGAGAAATATTTTTGTTGAATGGGTTACAGTTTCTTTAATCAGTAGGCAGCGGTAGTTACCAGGGGTGTTGTTGTGTGAAAGCTTCAATCACACAAACAAGCAACTCCATAGCCTACTCTTGTTTAAATGAGGGTTCTTTTATTCGTTTTTACAACGGGATGGTCAAAAGTATTCATTTATGCACATAATTCGATGTCTATGTTTTTAAATAAGCAGCACTTGCTACTAACTGAAACATAGATATAGAAGTATTCAAACAAATCATAAGTGATCACAGATTTTAAAGTTCTGCTGGTTAGAAGTTTCTCATTAACAAATTATGCTTGGTTAATTTGAAAAGGACCTCAAAGGGATCAATGCTCTGACCAAATGAAAGTTAAGGCTCCTATAGCTAAAACTTTGAATAATACTAAATACTAAATACCTTGTGTTCAATAGTCGTTTGCTGGGCCTTATCAAGATGCCTACAAATCAAAACAGATTCAATGAATTTGGGTACTGTACAATCATTGGAAAATGTAAAGAAAAAATATTCAATTCAGATTCGATAGAGCCAGTCAGTCACAGTATTACAATACATCAGACTGGGGCGGCTAATTTCTTTCATCACAATCAATATATACACACAAATACATGATCATCTATTTCTGTGCTATAGAGTATAGTTAGCTATAAGTAGAAGAGCTTTGCACAGTATTATTGTTACACAATACAAGCAAGCATATAACACTTTCATGTCAAAAGCTATGAATATTCACCAACACTGATACAATTATTTGTTTTAATAGTATGGATTCAATTATATGTATTCAACTTCATTCATTATTTGTTGTGCAACTATTTCTACGATGTCTCTCCAATCCAAGTTCATGAGATTTTGTCACTTTGTTCTCTTAATTGTAGATGGTACATTGATACAACAATACTTTATGTTCCACTTACACTTTGATGAGTCGCGAGCCATCAAGTTTAACTCTGATTCTTTTGCCAACAATTTCACTTGGGAAAACAAGGTCTTCTAGGATAGCGTCATGAACTGCTGTGAGAGTTCGGCTAAAGACAAAAGAATGGAGTTTTCTTAGTTTAATATTTCTATGATATAAGAATGCAGTACTTGATCTACCACACAATTACTGTAAAAAAAGATGGCTTTTATGCACACAGGTATACGAAATAAATGCAACAAAAGTGTTGGCAGTCACAAATGGTCATTCTAAAGCAAAGGATGGTCAGTTCAAGGTGTAGTATGAATTCTTTTTTTTTTATTTTTTATTTTTTATTTTTTTGTTCTTCTTTTCCTTGAAGGAAAACCAAACAGCAGGAATAAGTAGAATCTTAACACTGATCATCTCAGAACGGAGCCAGTCAGTCAGCAAAATATCAGACTGGGGCGGCATATTATTTCATCATGGATGATAATGCTAAATATTAATAAGAAAAAATAATGTACACGTACAATCATTCTCCAAGCAGAACTTTCTGAAAACAACAAATCAACTTTGATTACCTTCTTGGTCGCTGTTGCTTTTGGTTTCTTGATTTTCTAGTTGGTTTGGGCAAGATTCGTCTCTAAAGAACACAAAATAAAAACAGAGATGACTATTTTTCCTTATTATTAATCAGGTAATAGAGTATGTGAGTCGCAACGACTTAAAGGCCCAGTTCAGAACATTATGCTTTGTGCGCGTCTATTATTGTTTTGATTTGCATGAAAGCAAGGTACCGCTTTGGCGTGTGTTGACATTCATACTCAGCCGAAGAGACCACGCGAGAAGTTGTGGCATGTGTGAGCTTTTTGTATTCAAAAAGTTCGTTCTTATCAAAAGAAATGTTATCTTTGAAATGGAAGCTTCAATAGCAGATTAATCGACTGCAAATATAAAATGCTCATAGTTCATTTATCGACTCAAATCAAGAATAGAGTTTGTCCAAAGGCTCGACACACGGATCAAACAATAACACCGAGATCAATCGTCTAAGAATTAAACTCCACGTCAAAATATTTGCTTTACTTTATAAGCAAGTTTTAATAAACCATGTAGAGGTTTTCTTAAGGATCGTGAGTACTGTGACTACAATTGATAGTGTGAAAGAAAGACACGGTCTTCTTTGAGAAGCATTCGCCATCAGTTGTCTACGTGATTAATGACTGTCCAGAATGTTCTTATTTTTTGTGTGCGATTGTTGAAGAATCTTGTAAAATAACTATTTCAAAGTATTCTTAGATGTATTGGCAACAGCATGAGAGCTATAGACCTTCATATAATTATTTTTGTTAGTGGATGGAAACAGATTAAAATTGAATACCACAAACTACAGAATTTCCGTAAACAGAAAATGGCCGCTAGGGGATTGAGGGGCGCAAAGCATAATGGTCTGAACTGGGCCTTTAAAAAGGGTCTAAGGGTTTTGGAACTGAGAAACACTGAATTTGAAAGAAAGTGAAAAACAAAAAAAGATGTGAATCAAAGTGGTCTTAGCAAGCTATACCCCTTTGAAGTCATCACGACTCATGTTATTCAAGAGCTTAAATACTGACCTGTGCAATGACCACCACATGTTTACCACTGAACTTCTTTTCTAATTCACGTACAAGACGGGTCTACACAACAAAGGTAGCATTCACTTTAACACCATTTCATGAATAAACATAATCAAAAAGTGTGAAAACAAATCTCATAAAAAATTGTCTGCTGTCAATAGTAGCTGTCATAGCAAGACAAATTTCAAAGACCTCAGATCTGATAGTCAATCAGTCAGAGTTGCAAAAACTTCAGACTGGGGCGACATTCTTGTCATCATTGATAGGTATAATATTAAAGTTTATTGGAAAACAGTATATAAACAAAATGAAATGCCATAAGAAATGTTCAACTGCCTCACAATGTCAACAGTTTAATGGACAAATCTTCAGGTTTACACCATACCGTGATAGTTAAATGTCCTAATTCATTATAAGGTCACATGATTGTTGTTGGCATCTTGTAAAAAAAAAATCTTGACTTCAACCACAACGGATACATGATTCTCCTTTCAACAACAATACCAACTGAACTAAATCTTTTACTTTGAATATGGCTTCATTTTAGATTGCCCCAACACCAGTTTTCACAGACTTTATCAAGACTATTCACATCTGCATGATGCATTATTAATCCTGGGAAGGATGAGTTCTATTAACTAATATTAATTAATGGCACGGATTAAGAGAAAATAAAGCCAATCAACCACACAGCAATGAGAAATGCAGTACATCCTGAATTCCTCACTTCTTGACAAAAAGAAGTGTGAGATTTGTATAGGTAATAAGATGGTTTCGAGTTCAATTTGGAATTAATTTGCACGAGTTTGTTTTTCAAAGAGTTCGTAATTGCATGAGCCAGTAGGGCGAATGCAATTTGGCTCTTTGAAAAACAAACAAGTGCAAATTAATCCAAATTGAGCGAGAAACCATCTTATTACCTTTTAATAATATACTTGCAAAGAATTCAACCATTTTGTCGATTTTTAAAAACATTTGGTTGAGATTTTGATTCAAATTCGAACGAGCGCGCGCCAATGATGGCGTGATGATGCCGTCATCCAGCACGCTCAAAGCGAAAATTGAAAACTTTTCAACGAGATCTTGCTCAGTTTTTTGCAAATTTCTTGAGTATCTTTGTGAAATTTCAATTTTTTTGCAAATAGAAATGTTTAGAAAATTTAAATTATTCTCTAGATAGTAAAAAAATTCCAAAAACATTTAGTTTTAGGGCGTATTTTGTCTTTTGAATCGAGTTGTAATTTGCACTGGTATTACACATTTCGGCACTGGTATTACAGCTTTCTGCATTGGTGTTACAGCTTTCTGCACTGGTGTTACGCCTGAACTGCACTGCTCTCGACCAATCAGAATCGAGGATTTTTTGCAAGTATATTATTAGGAATAAGTATATTATTAGGAATAAAATTGCATGCATGTGGTTGATTCAAACTATGTGTTTGTTCATTGCTCACCTGGATTTTTTGGAAAGCTCTAGCCTGTGGTACAGGTACAAAGATGATAATAGCTTTCTTACCAGCAATATCAACTTCCTGTGGAATGAAATCATATATCAAAATACTTCATTAACTTTTTCTGCTTGAAACACCATGGAAATAACTATTCTCAAGGTAAAAACAGGAATAATTAAATTATTTCATTTATTTAATTGATCAATTTTGATAGGGATAGAGGCTAGAGTAATGAATGAATGCTCAAAAGAAAATAGTACATATTTTACATATAAAGATACTAAATGTACCATTTCATGTTCTTGGGTCAGCTGCACTAATTTTGGATAGCTCTATACACTAATTATGTCGCTACATCAGTATAAATATAACTGATAAATTCAATGGTAGTGGATAACCTAATCCAGTGGACACCTTTATTCAGGCTTTGTGCAAATGGATCCAGTAAATTAGAGGATAGACAGAGTTAGAATCACTTCAGAGATCTCAGATTCAAAGTCGATCAGTCAGTTGTAAAAACATCAGACTGGGGCGACATTCTTATCATCACTGACAAATATTACTTAGAAGGAATGATGCATCAAAAGTTACAAAAGTGCTTTTCTCGTTTTTATGTCATTGTTTACAATATATATATATATGTATATGTTGTGTTTACTACAAGATTGCTGTTTTAACAGTTGTATAGTAGTCCGTAATCATATTTGTAAAGAACATTTTCTCACCTTTGCTGCTGAGATATACAGCTCACGAAGTTGTGCCTTCATGTCAGAGTTCATCTCCAATTCCAAGATAGCCTGAGAGAAATTTTACGATGATACATTTTAGTTGATACAAGCACACGTGAAAGTGTCGAATATATAAAGACTCGAAGTTCAATGTTTCACGATCACAAATTTGCAAACACTGTGTACACTGTAGTAATTTCGAGATGGAAGTTTTCATATTTTTACCTGGGAAACACTCTGTTCAAATTCATCGGCAGTTTCGCCGTGTGGCTTTACTATCTTAGCGCTTGCCGTAAACATGGCTGATCTACAAGGGAAAAAGAATACTAACATCAATCGTCTTCAATCAGGACGTAATCTTTACCATCTGATCAAAATAATACGGCACAGACATAGTTCAGACATTGACCAACAACGTTTTAAGTTGATTTATCTGATTAGTATTATATATATCGAGAAAATCGTGATGTTATTTCATGATTCCAAAACAAAATTACCTCTTCTAAAGAGCGCCTTGAAAAAGAGGAAGACAGCATGCGCAGCAGGGCCCTTTCTCGACCAAATCACGCATCTTTTGATTTAGAGTCCGCTGATCATAATAATTGCAAGCCACAGGAAACCCAAAAAGTGATCATATCAACATAACACCACCCTAAAACGAAAAGAATGTTGTTTTGGAATATTTAACATTCGATATTATGATCAAGTACACTGTTCAGTAAACTGCTGTAAAATATATGAGAAAAAAGTTGATAAATAGCAATATCAACTCATTGGCTACATTATTTTTTATCACTATTTCATTATCTCTCCATTATTTCTTTTTTTCTCCGTCTCACATTTTGCAACTGTTTCGATGTCATGTCAGTGGGGTCATGTCAATTGACAGCACAGGGGGACCCAGGACCTTTACTGGGGAGGGGGTGCATTCTGTACTGTCCAAACATGCAAAACTTATTGAGAAAAAAAATTCAAAGCTACTGCTTTTATAGTGGGGTTGCCTACTACCCCCAATTGTGGACTCAGTGGGGAGAATTGGATCAATTTTCCCTTTTTCAGAGCATTTTTAAAACTTCTTAATGTAATGTTTCATATATGGAAGCCTAAAAATGTAATTTTTCTTGGAGAGATGACAGCCATGTCAGGAGACCAGTGGCGGATACAGGGGGGTTTGATGTGTTCCACGGAAACCCCCTTGAGCAAGGCACGCCTAAACTGAATTATTAACCATTTTTAGACTTTGCGAAATGCGCTAAAGAAAAACATTCATATTACAGTACATTTGTTACAGTATGGGTGGTACCATTTCCTACTCAATACTCAAATGACTCTTTCCGAGAAAATGTGAAACCAAAATGGAACACCCTTTTGAAAAATCTCATAAATGGTCAATTTAATGTCCCAGCAAAAAAGTGAAAAATATGACTTTATATGCAACTGTTATTATTTGACAAATATTTAATTGATAACTATTGATGCATACAACACTATGTGACAACATGATCATTGGATTATTATTAACAAATCTCAGTCTTTGTGATTTATTCAAATATATTTTAATTGAGTGCTACAATCAAGAAAAAGTGTCAAGACAAATCACCACATACAGCTCTTTTTAGAGTAAATATACTCTAAAATGAAGTAGATGCCCTGACCCCTAATTTCCCTATTTGTATTTGTAATCAATTACAAATCACATGTACATGTAGATGTCTTCTCAACTGCCAGGAACTTTGAATTAAGGGGAGAGGAAAGGGAGGATTGTGTTTTGGCAATGAGTAATGATAACCACTACATCCGAGCTCTAATGTTTTCAATGCCTCAATGACTTTTGTCCTTGATTGTAGTTGAGAGTGCATGCCAGAAAAAGTTATTAAGCACTGGCACCTTATTGCTTTAGTTTGTGCAAGTTGGTAAATATCACTGAAGCAGAACAGGTTTTAAATTCAGAACTTAGTACAAAACAGTACCAATTAAACAATAGAATTTGCATAAAATTGTGCTGTGCAGTTTCTATGCCTCAATGAGTCTCAGTTTGCCAATAACTAGTTATTTGCTATGTACTCTATACCAAACATCAAAACAGGTTTTGATTTTACCCACTGCATCATATGGGCAAGATTCTTTCCCACTCCAGTGCATTTAGTCACAGCAAAATGACACATTTCTTACATTTGTGCACCATCTCTGATATTAATTTTGACAGTTCTTTAATTGTTATAAATTCAAAGATTATTCTAAATCCATATTTTATCCTAACAGAGAACAGCTTGAAAACTTGGATTTCTTTCCCTGTGTTCGTTGTTTGTTGGGTTTAAGAGTAATAATTTCACCAGTGGCAGGCTGTTGACTTGGTTGGCCATTATTGTTAGATGATGGCTGAGTAGTGCCTTTCCCTTGTGCTCCAGCATTAAACAAACCTGCAACTATAAGTCAAAGCGAAACATGTTACTTATAAAACTTGTTAGAGTTATTTTCGTATGAGTGGGAAACAGTACTGTATCATATCGTAGCTGTAGTTTATGAGTGGGAAACAGTACTGTATCATATCGTAGCTGTAGTTTATGAGTGGGAAACAGTACTGTATCATATCGTAGCTGTAGTTTATGAGTGGGAAACAGTACTGTATCATATCGTAGCTGTAGTTTATGAGTGGGAAACAGTACTGTATCATATCGTAGCTGTAGTTTATGACTGGGAAACAGTACTGTATCATATCGTAGCTGTAGTTTATGACTGGGAAACAGTACTGTATCATATCGTAGCTGTAGTTTATGAGTGGGAAACAGTACTGTATCATATCGTAGCTGTAGTTTATGACTGGGAAACAGTACTGTATCATATCGTAGCTGTAGTTTATGACTGGGAAACAGTACTGTATCATATCGTAGCTGTAGTTTATGACTGGGAAACAGTACTGTATCATATCGTAGCTGTAGTTTATGACTGGGAAACAGTACTGTATCATATCGTAGCTGTAGTTTATGAGTGGGAAACAGTACTGTATCATATCGTAGCTGTAGTTTATGACTGGGAAACAGTACTGTATCATATCGTAGCTGTAGTTTATGACTGGGAAACAGTACTGTATCATATCGTAGCTGTAGTTTATGACTGGGAAACAGTACTGTATCATATCGTAGCTGTAGTTTATGACTGGGAAACAGTACTGTATCATATCGTAGCTGTAGTTTATGACTGGGAAACAGTACTGTATCATATCGTAGCTGTAGTTTATGACTGGGAAACAGTACTGTATCATATCGTAGCTGTAGTTTATGACTGGGAAACAGTACTGTATCATATCGTAGCTGTAGTTTATGACTGGGAAACAGTACTGTATCATATCGTAGCTGTAGTTTATGACTGGGAAACAGTACTGTATCATATCGTAGCTGTAGTTTATGACTGGGAAACAGTACTGTATCATATCGTAGCTGTAGTTTATGACTGGGAAACAGTACTGTATCATATCGTAGCTGTAGTTTATGAGTGGGAAACAGTACTGTATCAAATTGTAGCTGTAGTTTATGAGTGGGAAACAGTACTATATCATATCGTAGCTGTAGTTTATGACTGGGAAACAGTACTGTATCATATCGTAGCTGTAGTTTATGACTGGGAAACAGTACTGTATCATATCGTAGCTGTAGTTTATGAGTGGGAAACAGTACTGTATCAAATTGTAGCTGTAGTTTATGAGTGGGAAACAGTACTGTATCAAATTGTAGCTGTAGTTTATGAGTGGGAAACAGTACTGTATCATATCGTAGCTGTAGTTTATGAGTGGGAAACAGTACTGTATCATATCGTAGCTGTAGTTTATGAGTGGGAAACAGTACTGTATCATATCGTAGCTGTAGTTTATGAGTGGGAAATAGTACTGTATCATATCGTAGCTGTAGTTTATGAGTGGGAAACAGTACTGTATCATATCGTAGCTGTAGTTTATGACTGGGAAACAGTACTGTATCATATCGTAGCTGTAGTTTATGAGTGGGAAACAGTACTGTATCAAATTGTAGCTGTAGTTTATGAGTGGGAAACAGTACTGTATCAAATTGTAGCTGTAGTTTATGAGTGGGAAACAGTACTGTATCATATCGTAGCTGTAGTTTATGAGTGGGAAACAGTATTGTATCATATCGTAGCTGTAGTTTATGACTGGGAAACAGTATTGTATCAAATCGTAGCTGTAGTTTATGAGTGGGAAACAGTATTGTATCAAATCGTAGCTGTAGTTTATGAGTGGGAAACAGTACTGTATCATATCGTAGCTGTAGTTTAAGAGTGTGAAACAGTACTGTATCATATTGTAGCTGTAGTTTATAAGAAAACATTTGAATTTTCTGCCCATTCACTCAAAAATGACTCATCAACAAGTACTTATTACTAGATGTTGTTATTCACTGTATTTCCCATAAACCCATATAGGGATTTCATACTTCCTTGTAAAATCATTTGCATATTTATATGACTAAATATCTGATATCTGACTAATTAGACAGGAATTGAATGTTCAGTCTATCACTTCCAAAGACTAGACCCTCCTCACCATCATTATAGCTGTGCTATCCTATCAGCCTTAGCTCATAAGATGCAACTAAGATCAAAATATGAAATCTCTGAAAGTTGATCAGCTTATATTAATAAACTAATAAATACATTTACAATTATTTCTTACCACTCTTTTGTTGTGGATTGGCTGGTTCCTCTACTGCGGTATTATGTAGAATGTCTAAATATGTCTCTGCTAAGTACTTGAACACTGAAAACAACAAAAATGGAAAAAAAACTTAGCATAACCTGTTCTGATGAAATTCATTATTATTGATGAGTAGAAACAAAGCACAACATGATAGCAGCCTGCATGGTTGCTCTTGGTAATTGCCTCCAATCCCCACCAAGTTTCTTCCACATCCCCTCCTCTCCCAGGTTGAGTGTCTTGCCAAGAAACATGTAAGATCTTCCAAGATCCTACCATGATCCAGGCATGATCTTCCAAGATCTTGACATGATTTTCCAAGATCTTGACATGATTTTCCAAGATCTTGACATGATCACTGCCAAGATCATTGATGATTCTTGAAGGAACATGCAGGGTCTTGCAAGGTAGCATGGCAAGATCTTGCCAGGGTCCTGACAAGATCCTGCAAGGATCATGCCAAGACCTTCAAAGGATCCTGACAAGATCTTTCAAAAACTTTGCCAAGATCTTCACAGTATCTTGGCATGATCACTAGCAAGTTCATTGATGAGAAACATGCAGAGTCTTGCAAGGTAGCATGGCAAGATCTTGCCAAGTTCCTGCCAAGATATTCCCCAGGCCAAGATCTTTCAAAGTCTTGCCAAGGTCTTTCAAAATTCTTACAAAGATCTTAACAGGATCATAGCAAGAGTTTAATATGATCTTGCAAAGATCCTGATCAAGATCTTGACAAGTTGTCAGACGTACAAGTGAAGAAATGAATCTACATGAAAATGTGAGCAATAAAACAGTTTATTGTATGAAAATGTAAAAATAAGTTGAAACCTAATTTACTATTTATAAATATGTCTGTCGAGTTATGATATGAAAGAATTCTTATTACCTTAATACAGCAATATTGCAATTTGATTATAAAAGACTATGAATTAATTAATCAAAATTATTACATTGATAAGACGTTCTTATCAAACTGTTGAGCAGACAAATTTTGTATGCTCTTCAGTGCAATATAATCTTAAGGTATCAGGGGACCCTAATGACCACTGTTCGCTTTTCTTCGTATAGGGCGCAAAATATGCAACCGATTTCTATGATTTATATATCATCTGAAAGCTGAATAGTTGATGAAAACAACTATGTAAGAAAATATTGACAATTTTTCAATTTTTTTTAGTAAGTGGTGAAAATATAAATTTATACTCCGTTTTTTCAAAAAGTCACAGTACAGCAGAAATTTATCCGATCAAAACACACTTATTGTAGTTGTAAAGACGAAAGATTGAACTAAAAAACTGTGTCTCCGATTTTTGATTTTTTGCCTCGTTCAAGAGATATTGAGTGATTTGTATAAAAATCGTCAAAAAAATGCGATTTTTAACTTTAGAAACAGATATCTTCGCAACGAGGGCATAACCCAAAAATCGGAGACACGGTTTTTTAGTTCAATCTTTCGTCTTTACGACTACAATAAGTGTGTTTTGATCGGATAAATTTCTGCTGTACTGTGACTTTTTGAAAAAACGGAGTATAAATTTATATTTTCACCACTTACTAAAAAAAATTGAAAAATTGTCAATATTTTCTTACATAGTTGTTTTCATCAACTATTCAGCTTTCAGATGATATATAAATCATAGAAATCGGTTGCATATTTTGCGCCCTATACGAAGAAAAGCGAACAGTGGTCATTAGGGTCCCCTGATACCTTAATTCTGAGGTCACTCAGAAATTATTGGAAAACTTGCCAAGATCATGCGAGGATTACATGTCAGTGTCAGAATATCATGTCAAGATCTTAAGTAAATCAAGCAGAGATCATGAGAAGATCTTGTAAAGATCAGGTGAAGATCTTAACTAAATCATGGATAATTTTCATGAAAAAACTTGCCAAGATCATGCTAAGATCTTTGCAAGGAAATGTCAGAATATCATGCCAAGATCTTTAGGAAATCATTACAAGATCATGACAAGATCTTACAAAGATCAGGTCAAGATCTTGGATAATTTTCATGAAAATGCTTGCCAAGATCATGCAAGAACTTGTCAAGTTCTTGGCATGTTTTGGTGTTAGGAAACTGCTAAGATCTTCCTAATATCATGTTCAAATCATGGCAAGTTCTTGTCAAGATCATGCAAGATCATGCCAAGACATTTCCATGGCAAGATTAGAATAAGATCTTACCAGATCTTACCAGATCTTACCAGATCTTACCAGATCTTACAAGATCTTAACAAAATGCTCAACCTGGGAGCTGCCATACAGGCCACAAACATCAAGGATGTGTACAATAAGAGATACAGTTTGTGATTAAAGATAAGATTTCAATAAGATTTATCTACAGAATAGGATGAAGGTTAATCTGAAAAGATTCATTTTCAATAGGTTGATGCCACAATGAATCTTTCCGGATTGACTTTCATCCTTCTATTTAAAATTGTCAGCTTGTCCTGGGGGCAACTACTACTAGATCAACACATTTAGTCTACATTACAAGCTACAATAAAAAGTTTGTACATTCCTATTTGAACAACAATTAATTAAAATCGCATAAAAATTGAATCAAACCTACCATCATTAACATTTAAATCCTCCTTCACTGACGTGCGGTAAAATTTTAGTCGTAGTTTTTTGGCTAAAGATTCTGCTTCCTCACTGGAAAAAAAAATAATAATAAATAAATGAGATGAATGTTAAATGAAGAAAATGAATAAACAAACAAATAAAAAAATAAACAACTGATGGTGCAGCAGATATGAAAAACAATAAAGTACTCATAAAACAATTGTTTCTAATGAAATTGTGTTAAATTGTTTGTTTCTATAAACTATAAATAATCTATCAAGATTATCCACATGCAAAATTGTACCTTTTGTCAAATTATGCAGTGGTGTTAGAAACACAAAACTGGTCGTATTTTTTGAGTGATGAGGGAAATAGTAAAACCAATGAAATTCAAAATATTAAAGCATTTCCTGGATTATGAGAGTGTTAAAATAGTATTTCAACTTACGGTTGTACAACAGCCTGGTCAATTAAATCAATTTTATTCTGGACTACAACCATTGGTATATTACCACATTCTACTTCAACCTACAAAAAACAAAAATACACAATCAACACAAGAAAAATTATAAAATTAATTAGAAAGAATAATTTTCTAATAACTTTACAAAAAAATACTTATGTCCAGAACATATCTATCCTATTACCAATGAGAATTTTTTTTAATCTTTTGAAACACCTTGTTTTCTTCCATATAATTGTAAACATTTTTCCTTCCTGAGATCCCTAAACCTCTCTGAAAATATTGCAAAATCCCTGTTCAACAGAACTGTCAGATAAAAAGATAGCAACGAAAAGAAACAGATGATTGTTATCAAAGTCTAAATTCTAATGAAAGCTTTAATGTATACCTTAGGTGTTACTAAGGCCCAGTGTTTTACATGAAACTAGGAAGATCCAAGCACTAGGATCTTGCTAGTAGAATATGAAATGACTTAGTTTACATGAAAGGTAGGGGAATGAAGCAAAATTCCACACACACTCACACTCCAATAATCTCATCCATTTTGTTTACATGTGTTTAGCTAGGGTCAGACACAACTCTGTTACTAGAATCTTCCTATCTGTCAGATAAGATGGTCGTAGTACCATGAAAATTCTAGTGCCCAAACAAAAACTAAATGCCCATGTAAATGCAATGCAGAACCGTTGTGCAGATAAGATGATTTATCTACTAGCCAGAAGATGCTACAGCTAGGAAACAAAAACCCTAATATACAAACAACAATGAAACTAAATTTATGTCTCTGTTGATCTTTTCAGAGTGTTAATGCTCTTATTCAGAACAGAGAACCATATGAGAAGCATAGTGAAAATACTTAGAGTTTTAAGAAATGAAATTTCAATATATGGAATAATTTCATGCAAATAATCAGAAAATAATAGAAGTGATGTTTTTCAAGTGTTTTTATCCACTCAATCAAACAATGTTATCATTACCAACTCTAGTAGACAAACCAATATACACAATGACTTCCTCACATCTAAACATCCGAGCAGACAACAGACTGTATATTATTGTCCTCAGTGTTTTACAGATTATCATGATTGCTATTAAATGTATTACTCCTAGCTCAGGGCTTGAAATAGAAATTTGAAAAACATTGGCCATACATTTTCAATGCATGGAAAAAATTTAACCTGCTATTTTATGTCTTTCTATGATTATTTTAGACTGTAAAGTAGTGGCATGTCATTTGGCCATTTTCAGGCTGCTATTTCCAGCCCTGTAGCTAAATCCATGTTTTTCTTTATCAACAAAGTTGAAACTATCCAATCCATGTACTTTTAAGTTTTCTTTATAGAACAACAAAGTTTCACTATATAAATAAATTTAATATTATCTGTTCACAAATCATGTAATTTTTTCTTCTATTGTATATATATTTTATTGTAAACTTGAGTTTTTCAAATTTTATTATTTAATTTGCCAATCAAGTAATTAAGTTTATATTATAATTATAACAAAGTAAATTAAGATGAGTAAAATCATGATTATGTTGGCCCAGACATTGTACTGCTGCAAATATTTTACTTCTATATGTAAGGAAATATAAATTGATTTTCTTAGTAGTAGGAAAAACATTGTTTAGAACAGGCACTATTATGCACTCCATATACTAGTGACAATATATTATTATAAAATAAATTGTTGATTACCTTGGATTTCCAGTTTTCTATAGAATCCACTGAATCTCTATCTACTGTTGAAAATACTAAAGCACAAGCCTGGGCACCTACAAGAGCAACATAAAAACCAACATTAACAAATGTATATGAAAAGCTTACTGGATCATGAAATGAACTTATCTGGAAAATGCTGACATGAGAGGAGAGGAGATTAGGTCTTCCCTTAATATCATGTATTATAGGGATAAATGCTTTCAGGGAGTGGGTCAAAATCAATTTGGAATTTTAGGAGAAATAACATGTATTCGAGATGTTTCCATATACCACTCTGTAAACATTGCAAGAGTTCATCAGACATTTATAAACATGTGTAAAAACATTCACAATATTTAGCATCAAATCCACTGCGTTGAAATCTACTATCTTGAATTTATAGAAAATGTTGTATGAAATTTAAATCTGTACTTGACCATTAAATCTGTACTCTTGAAAAATGCTTTGTGACAGATTATTATATCCCGATGCAACCAATCAGACTTTATATTCCATTGAATAATGTTTTGATTGACTAAGCTCTGAGATATATTTTAAAAGTACATATTTAAATGGTAAAGTACAGATTTTATGGTACAATGTTAGAAACAATTTATTAAGAAAACTAGGGTATATCTCAACTATTCAAAGTATGTGTGGCAAAGCTCATGTAGGAATGCACACTGAGTCAAAGGTGATCTTGTCATCCTTGACTACTACAATAACAGGTCAAACAGCATAATAATGGTAAGAACCAAAACATATTAAACAAAAAACAAGTAAGTGACAAACTAAAACACTAAGTACAAAAGTAGTGTTGTCCATCAGTCTTATATAGCACAAAACATCTTTTAGTAAAGACTAAGAATGAAAAATAGCAATACAAAAAATAAAAGCAATCTTGCAATAAATCAACTCACACAAATGCAAAGAATACACACACCAATATGATAACTCAAACCATGGAGAATAAATTAGATACCAATCAAACGATAAAGAATCATATATAATGTGCTGTCATGACAAATCAATGTAACTGCAAACGTCAATGCATTTCTGAAGAAAAGGTGACATTTTTAACCTATGATTTTTCTGTTATCATAATATCATGGCAAAATGTTGTAATGATCGAAGGACAAAAGCAACTTTCTAATATTCATGCTTGTAACAATGTTATGTTTATGGATATTAATAATAAATCAATAAATAATATTACCGACTGAAACCTAGCGCTTGTAGCCTTAATATTTTTATCAACAATGGATTATAAAGAATATTATTTGGCAACTTATACAAGATAGTATCTACATCCAATTTCCATACAAAACAATGTCAAGAAAAATAAATGTTCTCATTATGAAAATCAAATCAAAAAATTTTAAAGTAAATATCTTGGCTTGAAAAGCTCTGCCTTTAATAAATGAAATCATAATAAAACATACCACCAATTGAATTAAAATAAATGCAATTTTAATTTTTATTTGCTGTTTCATACTGATCTTTATTAAAAGATTAACAAATGAAAGCAAATTTAATCGTCAGACAACTATAAAACTGTTTCCTAAACTAGTTAACTTACACACAAGAATTATCAAAAACAGTTCATTAAAAAATGATTTACAACACCATCACACAAACATTTTCATATGCATAAAATAAAATATTATGTCGCGCCTTCTTTAATTTGAGGAAAATTTATATGAAGTTCATAACAACATAATAATTGGAATTTCAAATATTATGGACAAAAATATATTGAACGAAGGAAATGTACATTTTTTTGTAAACATTGGTAAACTAAATCTATCACGTTTTGAACAATGCATGCAAAACACAGAAAACCTACCTCGGTAATAAGCTTTTGTAATGGCATCAAATTCCTCTTGGCCAGCCGTGTCCCATAACATCAGCCTCACATCTTCGCCATTGACGCTGTGGGGAAAGAAGCTATACTTTTTATAGTGCAAACAAAGATGTGAAATGTTTAGAAGTTGATTGAAATGTTCTGAGCATCACCAGTCAATTCAACAACATGTACTCAAATTCGTGTACACAAACTACATATGAGAATGATGGTTGAAACATAACCACTAAGACATACTCCATTACCTCAACTGTCGTTCGAGGAAGTCTACACCAATGGTTTTCTTGTAATCTTTAGTAAAGATACCCTTGCAATATCGCTGAATCATACTGCTTTTGCCAACTGCCCCGTTGCCTACGACCACTACCTTAATGGCGACTTCGACATCTTCTTCCCTCATAATTCTACACTTTCGCAGCTGCTAGACTAGCAGTGATTTACAATTACAAAGTCCAACTGCGGATATCGCAAATACTCAGCCCTGAGTTTGATAAAAGATGAAGAAAATGTGCTCACACTTGCATCTGTGGTCACCTATCACATAACGTGACTCGCTCACGGTGTAATTCGATGCAAGAATAGACAGATATATTCAGCTTCAGTGCTTCAAGTAGGATATCTCAGGCACAGCTTTGACTGTCTCTTATGAACACTGAATTTTTCTAGCTTCCCATTCGATTCAATTTCAAGTTTTGTAGTAATTTGCTAAATTACTGAAGCTTCCTCCCAACTTCTAACCTAGTTGTGTTTCTCCACCTAACATCCACAATGCACCGCTCGACACGTTAGTATAGCTTGCAAGCGTTACCAAGACAACGTTCGCGGCAAAACAAAATGAAGGGGGCTGACGAACGCATTTCACCGCGATATAAACGCTTGAAAAATCATGAGATGATGATAATTCTTAACCCTACAAACAGTTTTGATACGCAAGAATTTGGAAAGAATTAATCATTTTATGGCTATATTGTCAATATGAGTAATCCTTTCGTGCTTGGCCGATCACTGACACACGTAGCACAGAAAAATTAGCAATTTTTTAAAAAATCGCCGGATATTTGTAATTCACTTTTGGAACTGTTCAAACGAAAACGCATACATCCTGCTAAAGTGGTTGTATTATGATACAGATGTACATTATTGTCTAATAGAGTTGTACACTCTTAATAAGTTGAACTGAAATAACATTAAAATGTTCCGTCAACCCGAAACGTTGTTTCAGGATTTGAAACAGGTAACTGAGCTCATCTAAAATCATTTATGAGGTAAACAAATCTCAGTCATTTAGGATTTGAATTTTCCCCTAGAGCAACATTTCATAAAGCCGCTCATCCATGGAAATCTTAATTTAGTTGCCAGTAGGATCCCTGAATGAAAATGAAGGCTATTTTATAATAGTGTACAACTAAAGCAATTTATTGCGGAAAAACTGAAAGATGTGAAACTGTAAGTTTCCGCACTACGCACTTTATCGCCACCCCAGCCTGAAATGAAGTGTTCAGTTCTCGAAAGTAAAGTTTATTTTGTCAAAGTACATGTCTAGCATTGTTCAGCTTATCATTGTTCACGACTATTGTCAGTACAATACTGTAGATTCAAAAACGTAAATTATAATAATAACTAATAATAAAATATAACAGAAGAACTAAGACCAAAATGCATTAGGAATGCGGGACCGTTAGATATTTGAAAGCCTCAAACAGAGAAAAAAAGTTCGTGCACGGCAGATGTGCCCCAAAAAATATCGTGCAGGTAGGAAAAAATATCCTGCACAACCATCATATAGGAAAAAATATCCTGCAAAAAAAAAAAAAAAAAAAAAATGCCCAGCTACCACCCCCCCCACCCCCCCCCCCCCCCCCACACACACACACACACACACACTCTTGTCCTCAAGGCCTTCATGTCGATATATGATGTAAGCTGAAAGGTGACGCAGCTATGAGATTAGTTTCCAGTACTTCTTATCTTGAATTAATTAAAAGATCAGATCTGATGCCAAGGTCTTGTGCATGAGAAACATTGGAATCTGAGTTCCTGTCTTTTCGATCTGTTTATTTTTATTTCGTTTGTAATTCTTTTTTATTTGAATCTTTCTTCTGTTGGTATTCATCAGTTGGCATCACACCAGGTTATAAATCGAATTGATTCCTCGTTTATTCGTTTCGGTCCAAACGTTTCGGTTTGTTTATCTCGCTGTATTTGCTGTCTTTCTACTGAGGAAAATCAACAGCACCACTTTTTGTGGTTATCGTACACTGGCTCATCTAAACACAGTCTGAGGCCTTATTACGTTTATAAAGTGAGTGTGCATAATGTCAGTGTGGAGTCAATAAAATCATTCCGGCAGAATTCAATGAATGTTTACAATACATCCTGGTTGAAATCACAATGAATCGATCTGTGGGTCTCCCTATAGGACGAAGATAAGATAGACTCCCCAGAGTACAGTGAGCCGGCCGTCATACAATAAATAGGTTTGATGCATCAATGAATTCACATTACAAACACTGTAAGTATCCAAAATCTAGTTGCCTTTGTGTTGTCTATATTTACCGTCAAATATTCAACTGGTCTCTCCCTATATTTTTTTTTTGACAACAGACAAGCAATTCTTTTAATTAATAAAATTGGTTATATATTATGTTCATATGCTCGTTGGCGATAAACGCTGCGTTCGCGAGTATCAGCAGTATATAGCGCTTGATTCTTTCAAAAACATCCGTTTTCATCCGTTTACTTATAATTAAATGAGTATAAACAAGGTATTTCGAAGGTATTCATATCAGAAAGCAGTTTCTAAAACTATAAACTGCCATTCAGCAATCACGCGCCTGCTTAAGGATCACTTTGGACATTGTACATGTACTACGGATATTCCTCGCGGAATATAAGGGCCTTCTCACATGATTCCGGAATGAGATTCATTCCAGAACGACTTTCACTCCGAAATGAAGTTCGTACTGCATTCACATGCGAGTTCGACTGGTTGTCGCTTTTAGTGTGCGAAATAGAAGTAAATTATTTGTCTATAGGTTTTTTTTTTAATTAGTCAAGAAAAGAAACCCATCTCGTCCTTTTCTTCATGGCTTTTAGGCATACGCAGCTCGACCCAGTCTTCCCGGTTTATGTTTTTCAGGCCGAACGATGTTCGTTCCGAGTTTACATGATTCTAGAATGAAATTCCATTCCTGAACTAGAATTTCATTCGGATTGAAAACCGGAATGAACTCATTCCAGAATGAATCCTATTCCGGAATCATGTGAGAATGCCCTAAGATTCAGGCCTTTCTTGCTTTAATTACCATTGAATGAAATATGCACGTCGCTTACAATGAGCGTAGCCATAATGCATATAAATATTGGACTTTGCTGTTGCACTGCTGATTGGTTAAGAATTATTACGGAGTTTATGCAGTGCGACGTTGGCGCCGAACCCATAAGACAAAGTGTGATCGTGTTGGAGGCTCGTCGCAATAGAGATTTTCACGTCGCACCAAAACGTGATTTTTTTCAGAGCTCATTCTTAGTGAGTAGACACACGGCTTTGTCTTTTTTTTAACTTCCTAGCCCGGAGTTGGTGAGGGGGGGGGGGGGGGGGTACTTGATTCAGTTTCTGACTGGGAGGATCCGCTGGTACCTCAAAACCCTGACCCTATTGAAGACAGTACAATCTCAAAAATCCCGCATACCCTATTCAAAAGAAATGTAGACCCTATCCATCCCGTAGAGATATCAATATGTCAATATTATTCATTTTGACTTCATGTTCTATAAGATTAAACATTAACACCCTCTTCAAGACATATAGTTAACATGGGGAAATTGCACCCCAATTCAAGACAACTTAAGGTAATTGTGCATCCTATTGAAGACGTAAAAGGCGAAAAACCATACCCTATTTGGCGGAACGCCCCCGTAAAGTAAATATAAAGGAGTAACGACAACCTCCCCCTCCCATCCCCCAGGCTTGCAAGAGCGGGAAAAGTTTTGTTTTTTAGAGCACTACAGGAGTTGTTCAATTTTTTTTAAATACATGTCCACATGTATCAAATGCAATCCCATTATGCAAATCGGTGGTCAATACTCATAAGTACTTTTAGTTTCAATGATTAAAAGATTGCAATTATGCATTTTCAAATTATCTTTTATACACAGATATTTAAACGTCTTTTTCACACATGCAGACTCCACATTTCCGACGGCTGTAACTAAACAAAAGAATACATTACACGCCTTTGACGCTGACGCTGCGTAATTTGTAAAACAGAATTCTGAATAAACTATTTATCTATCTATCTAAAACTGGACTATAACCTTCACTATACTCCCTTACCGCTATTTCCACTGCCGCCTTGAGCACATTGAATCCGTCCAAAATTCAACACATTTTATGCAAAATCGTCAAACAACAACTACAGTGAACATTGAATGGGAGAAGCTAGATGGGTGCAACAACAACAGGGGCGTAACCAGACCGTTTACAGGGGGGTGCACATAGCAATCCCTGGACCTTTGATGGGTTTTTAGTAAACTTTTTTATTAACTGTCATATTATTTTCACAAAATCGGCGTGCTTTTCAACAATCTGTGAAAACCCCCTTTACAATTTATTGCACTTTACAGTCCTTTTGAATTAATGACTTTATTATTTGTGTTTTCGAGGATTGTTACACCTTATTGCAATCCATTACACTTTGTCTTGGTCATTTCAAAGTGGTTTTTTTTACACAGGTTTTATAAATAATTAGATAACAGTCTTGAGTGGACCTTTTGCTTTTCTGCCCTCCCCATGGTTACGGCCCTGAACAACACCGCACCCTAGCATACGATGGTACTGGGTCTTTTACTAGTGATTACAAGTCATTATAGTTTCAGTTATTCAATTCAATTAATATTATCAAATCCAAAAGGGGCGGATTTAGGGGGGTTCTCCTATGGTAGACCGGACACCTCCAGTAGATATGACTTAGACTCTTCTTAGACTATGTTTACATGCCCAACGAAGGTTTTTGAAACCTTAGCCGCAAATCAATTTCTGATTCATGACTCTAGAACAATATCACAGCACTACCGTGATTGAGAATGCGCTCTAGCTGATTTGCATATCTCAGTCAGGATAATTATAATTTTTTAATGCAAAAAACATCTATCACACTAGGCTTTTCATAAGGAAAATAAAATATTCGCGTTCTATCATTATGTGAAGTCTAAAACAACTTGTCTACAGCCTATTTGTATCACGCATGAGAACGAGAGAGACTACGACGACGAGTTTGGACTTTATTTTTGCTCACAAAAACATGTGTAATACTAAATAATAGTTTAAAATATCTGTTGCAGTTAAAAAAACTGAATTGCCGATAAATATATGAGTCATTTTTAGTAAAAACGTCTTCAATGTTGACAACAACTTCTAAAAATGTAATTACTACCTCAAAGAAAGACTCAGGGGACATTTAATTCAACTTTATGACGTCACATTCTACAGAAACTGACGGTGAACTCTGTCGTCTGCAGTAGTTTTAATGTATTTTTTTTTCTAGTTTGCCTTTTTGTTTTCATTTGAATTGATGTCTGAAATATCTCTAATTCATTCAGACGCTTAAAATATTCCCGGCCCTTCTTTTGAAAAAGCATTGAGATTAAAGTTACATAATCTTTTGCTGATCTGAATTAAATCGCATTCTAGCGCGCAGCTGGTTTAGAATATTCATATTGAAGAGAGTTCCTGTGTTTACGCGAAAGGTTTTCTCAGAGAAATTTTTTTCTTTAGTTTCCTCAAACACTTGAGTAATATGTATATCGATTGATCTTTGAGTAATTATTTTATTGGTGTGAATTCTCAAAAAGGGCCCAATCACAAGTCCCATGAGATTTAAAAAAGGGAAAAAGACAGATCACTGAGGAGGAACATAATGGCAGAGTAGCTTATTTATTTCACAATGCACCTGTCAAAGTGCGATGTTCGTGCACCATCAGTGAGAGCAAATCGAGATATTCAAGAATTTATTAAAAAGTGGCAAAGCATCGGTACTAAAAACACTGACCGACGGTGCCTATTTTTAAGTATGACTTCATGGCACATAATGACAAAAATCAACAAATTCATCAAAAATCCGATTTTCATTTGCGTCATGACCTGACGAAATATATGATACTATAGAGTGCAGAGAATATCAGTCTTTCAGATCAATATAATCATAGCTCGCTACCGGCCATTAGAGGGTCACATTCACATATTGTTATGGTAACATTTACTGAAAAAAACAAGTGAACACATGCCATTTCATATTTGGTTTTAATTAGCAGTGAATAAGACCTCCAAGGAGAATGGAAACAACTCCTATTTTTATCTTCGAGTCCGCTGCGCGAGTTGTTGTTTAATTGCTTTTCCTTAATCATTCATTTTGTTAGAAATATAGTATGGTAATGGCGGTAATCCAAATTACACTACAGATGCAGACATAGATAGTATTTTCGCTCTTTTCAAAAACATACCTAATATCGTATTCCCAATGGACCAATTACTGTCTTTCTTGGGTATTTGTCATTGAGATATGTCCTTTATTTTATTGGTTTCAAGTATATTACATTTCTCGTAGGAATGTGCACAAATTTGAATAACACAGACAGATTTGAAAAAGAAATCGGCTCTGATCAGAGTACACAATTCACTTAATTTTACTCAGTAAAAATCTAAAAATATTTAGTTTTATTTTATTTTTTTTCCGAGGAATTGAAAAAGAAATCCGCTCTGATCAGAGTACACAATTCATCAATAGATTTCTTTTGTTCGATGTTTTGATATGATGTTGAAGTGAATCGCTCAGTCTTGACAAAATACGAGAGTCAGACATTTGATGTTGAGTCACAAATAGACTTTGTTTCCTTTCAGTGACGTCAAAAACGCAAAACATCTCATTCATTTCGGCTGACAAGCTTATAAACTATCTAATGTTCAAAAATAACGTCTGTTTTTTGGCATTTTATAATTATAAATACGAATTCTCAAAATTTTAATTGATGAAAAATGATGAATAAAATATTCATCTACAAAGATCTGTTACTATTTGTCGACGATAATTTACGCACGAGATGACCATTACGATAATTACAATACTTCCCGACCCCCAAACCATTAGCTTAACCAATCACAATCGAGCGTTAAGGCAAGAATAACTGCGCGAATACCATTGCGCCAAGGGAAAACATTTTCGCGATAATCTTTTTGTCTGCTGTGGGCGCCCAAGTGCAATGAATGCTTTAATGCATAATTCATTCATTCTACTTGTTCACTGTCTCAGTGAGGGATTCTTTCGGTGCTTCCTGAATAAATTATTTACTTATCACCTACACAAACACGGGTAACTCAACGGCAACGTACTCGCATATTTCATGGAGTTCTATAGGGTTTTTCGTCGAATAAGTGGATGAAAATTACTTTGTTTCATTCGAAAATGAACATACAAGAGATTCTCAAATCGTTTCGCGCTCCTTTGAGCGAAGAACAAGCATGGGCCGTATGTTATCAGTGCGCCGGCGAACTGATAGCGAAACAAGAGCAGAGCTTTCAACATTTACTACCACAGTTCATTGAAGTGACTTTACAAACCACACAAATACGCAAAGATGGATCTATTGAGTTTATTACTGTATCAACTGAACGTCTGGCAAAGAAACATGGCGACGTTCTCTTTCGATTGGGAAGTTTGATTTACGAATGCTTAGACTTTGGAATGGAAGCTTATATGGAAAGAGAATTAGACCCGTCGCTTGAAAAATTAATATTCGACATGACATGCGAACAAGGAGAGGAAGGAATTTCCGTCCCCGATCAATTCGAGGCTAAGATTATTTCTCCAAAAAGTAGACGGCTAATTTGTCCTCGTCAGAATGATTGTGCAAACGACATTGATCTTAGAGTGGTGAAGCAGAGATGTGTCGATCATTTGACTCCAGATATTACTGACCCGTCTGCTCATTTTCGAGCAGTTTGCCGCGCGCTTGTTAATGAAGCAATCGAGCTGTCAGAATTCTTACGCCAGCTCTACAATGGTCAAACTCTAATATCTCAAAGCTGGGGTCAAGGTATTGGACTTACTAACTGGGCTTACTTGCAAAACTTGCATGCATCTGAATGGGCTAAACTATGGCTACAAGCAATGAGAGAATTGAGGCAAGGAGTGACTTTACGACATGTTGTTCATTCTAAACTACCACCTGTGTCTTTTGAACTGACACCATTTGAAATGCTCTTGGATGATATTCGCTATAAACGATTTCAGCTCAACCCTGTGACAGTAAAGAAAGAGAAGAAGAAGAAACAAGACGCACATGATGTTATATTGGACTTTATTCGGTCACGACCACCTTTGTCGAAATCTACAGATCGCAAGATTAAAGAGCTTCCTAAAACGAGTCCTAATTTACATGAGAAATTACTCAGTGAAATAAGACTGGGCAAAAAGCTAAAACAAACGCCACAGCCGAAGATAAAGTCTGCAAGGCAGTTATATCTAGAAGAAGTTTCACCAGATTATTTGGAGGATTCGCCATTTGCAGGTACAGCTCCTAAGCGTAAATGTCTCAAACCAGAAGTGCAATTGACGGAGTTGATACGAAGGTGGGACTCTCCGTCGCCGACTATTTCCGACAAGTACCCGAGCCCTACGATTCCATTTGGTATGGATATTCCTCGAATGGATTTATACGATTGTGATGACACAGATAGCAGTATAAGCTCGAGATATAGCACTGGCAGCTTGAAGGCAACTTGTATTGAGCTGCAAAGGCAGAAAGAAAATGGCAGTCCATCTAGTGAAAGCTCAGTTGATATGGATTGCATTCAGAATGTGCGTTTCCGAACAAGCTACGAAGTTCTTCCGCTTGACGATCGTCCTCTCTTTCCTCCTTCACTGCGCTCTCTTCAAAACATCAAAGTAACGTCGAAAATCTACTTGACGCTGAAAGAAGTCAAACACATGAGAAAAACACTTGCTAAATTGGAATTGGAAGCTATTGATCCAGATACTGCACCGTTCACAGAACTCTCGAAAGGTAAACTGTGCTTCTGTTGTAAAAAAAGGAAATTCACTTTATTTGGACATTGGCCGCATAAATGTGAAATCTGCGAGAGTCGCGTATGTGTGAACTGCGTGCATAAGCTGGAGCCGTCGATCAGTTATGTTTTCCTGGAGCGCGAAGATGACGTGAATCGAAGGGATTCTGGTTATTGTGAAGGCTACTGGCCTTCCATTCCTACATCAGTGAGCTCACCAAGCTTTGGTGCCTCTTTATCTGATGCAAAAACACATAAGGTTTGTTCGTCTTGTAAAAGATTTATTGCTATGCATTGTTAAATCGATTGCACGCACTATATACATGCAGCTTTTTCAAGAAAACGCCCATGAATTTGGAACATTTATTACTGCTGTACCCGCAATCCAAAATAGATTTATATTTTTGTTGGTGAATGCTCGGGTACGCACATTGAAGACTAGCTCTGTTTTCAAAATTCTATCATTTTGTTTTGCAACCTCACTTCCCAAAATGCAAGACGGTAGTGCTTTTCACTATTCAGTATTCGCTATGACCAACGATTTTTGAAAAAGCTACATGCTATCAAAGCGATTACAGATAAACTGATAGAATTATCTATGTTTAATATGAATAGAAAATCGGGTTATCATAATATTGTTATCAATATTCATGTATTTGTCATTTTTCTACCTAAACTCCAAAACAATGCGTGTACCATTCCGCCATTCACATTTGCAATGATTTTCAAAAGAGGAAACTGGGAATTAAACGAGTTTTTTAGAAATTCGAGATATGAGATACAAACTTGAAGGGAGAAATCATGAAAAAACTCGACTTTTATCATGTTACAAATTTTCGACCAAAGAATGAAAAAGATCAACTTTTTTTTCGTAAAAAGTCAAGTTTTTTTCTATTTGTATCTTTTCATTGCGATCTGAAAAAAAACGAACCTTTTTTGTTTTTCAAAATTGATTCAATGTGAGTAAAATAAGTTGATTTTTTTAATATGCTTGATAAAATTGATAGCAACAAATTGATGGATTTTTTTTGAAGTTGAGATGTTACCATGATATAAATAATGTTGAAAAATTCAATAACTTTTGTATTGAAACTCTTGAATGAAAGTGGATTTTAGTCGATCTTTTCTCTCTGATCTTTTTTGGAGCCGAAGTAGCACGTGATAGCCAACATATGTAGCAATAGCGGCGCTTGAAGAAATTGGTGTGGATTTTATATCAAATTTTCTTAAAACTGATACAACGAAAAGTCTTTCAAATTTTTTGACGCATAATTCTATAATTTTAGTGGTTTTATTTCTGATTTTTGAATATCAAAAAATAACTGATCAGGTTGGGGCCGCAAACCATACTGATTGGAAAGCTACCTGATTGTTCGCGCCCCCTGTACCCCTCACTTGGATCTGCCCACGGAATAAGTTGCGAGTACTGAATTTTGCGATTTTCGTGATTTTGAAAAAAATCGTGAAATTTAGTACTCGCAAAATCATTATTTTCTAGAAATAAACTCGTGAAAAGTAATACTATTGATTCGGGAAATCTAAAAAAGTCTGGTTTTGAAATATGTTTATATTTTCCAAATAATATTTTTGGCGAATTTGCGTTTATTCGATACTGATAATTTTCTACGAATTTGCGTTTATTCGATACTGATAATTTCCTACGAATTTGCGTTTATTCGATACTGATAATTTCCTACGTACTAAGAAACAATTGGTTTAGTATAGCATCAATAGCTGTTCTTTAGCTAGCTTGTTTATGTGAATGTATTATGAATCATTTGTTGATTTGGAAGGTTTTTAGTTATGTTGAGTTCATTGTCGCGACTGCTCTTGAATCAGATCGGCCGAGGTGCTCTCGAGTTTCTAGAATGCTGTCGTGACCTGTTTCACTCACCCTTCCCACGTCGTATTTATTTTAGATTGCGAAATACAATTTATCTGCACGGAATTTCGAAATAAACGTAAAAAAAATCATTTTATTGTAACTCAAAACTCGCAGAGGAAAATTAAAATACTTGATATTTTGTCAGCCAAGTATCGTAAAAGTAGTTGAAACTTTTATTGTTTTCCATCTCAACTACGGATATTAGAAAAAGGTGGACTTTTTTCTGGATGTTTTTTCATTTACAATCGGAACACAAAACATAAAAAAGAAAGGGTTTTTTCGATGTTCACCCGTAACAAATAATGAAAAATACTTGCGATTTTGTTTTGTAAAATGTCGACTTTTTCCAGGTTATTTCACAAAGACTGGTTTCAAGGATAAGGCTGTTTTTTTGAGTTTTTAAATGCTACAATCACTGAAAATGTGAATGGCGGAATGGTACACGCATTCAAAACTGATGAGTTGACAGGTTGTTTCTTTGGGCCAATCACAAATGTAGAACAAAATTGACTTTTTGTTGTCATTGAATTGTACTGGAAAGTAATGACAAACACGTCAAATTCGCACCACTTTTTTTTATTTTGCGTTTATAGTCAGATGAATGTTTAAGTGACAAGATACTATAATTTTTGTACATTTAAACATAGTTAGTCCCATCTATTATCTTGATTTAAAGCTAACAAATATAAAGGCAAAATTTTAAGAGAGGTAATAGTTTGATTCGAATTCAAATTTAGCAAACTTTACATGTATCGAGAATAATTTTGCTTAACCTTGATATCGAGGCTTCAAGATCAATATATGTTGATGTAAGGTAGAGAAATGGCAATTACTTGACTTTGAAAGTCATTTACTTTCTTAGTAATTATAACTTGATTCATAGTGTAAATATCAGATGACCATAGAATATATAAACTGAAAAGACATTTATCAAAATCAAACGAATGTGTAAAAAACTATTTATTCAAAATATAAAAAGCGCACATGAAAATTATAGTGTAAACATGAATAATCCTCGAAGGATATTGAAATCAAAATTTACCTTTTCGAGAAAACGAAATACCATTAGAATATATGGAAAGAAATTTATTTGTTTATGTACAATTAAGAATTTACTTTCTCGAAAAAAAAAGAAATACCATAAATATATATCGGTAGAAGATTTATTTGTTTATGAATTATTTTGTTATGACTAACAATGATGCAAATGTATATAAAATGTAAAATATTTAATACTTACGATGTAAAATAATTCGAGCAAAAGAATCAAGACTGATAATGTGAAGATCAAGGCACTAACTGAAAAGGTTTGAAAAAGGTTCGCAAATGTATATACTCTTTCTGATCTATTTATTTTTGAGTACTAAGAGTGAAGAAAATTTATTATAACAAATTTACATTATTATTCGATTATTGGCAAAAAACTAGTTGCCTTGCAGCAATATGTTTTAATTTAAAAATAGGTTATACAAAGACATGTTATTAAAGAAAGCGTCTGTGTGTCTAGAAAAAAGAAAAAAGCCGAAAAACGCCGTTAAAACAGCAAAACTAAATTATTAGATACAAATATGGTACAATAATATCTTTCTAAAATAACAATAACACTTGGATAAGACGTTTTATAGTTTGCTGTCGCGTTTAGTTTTTCCTGGTATTAGAGGCATTGAAAAAATGTAATTTTTTTGTTTATCCTGGTATTATATAAGTATAGACCATAACGTACTAGTTTGTCCGAGCCTCATTCACACTCACTACCCCTACACTCGATATACTTTACATACACCACTAGACTCATTCACACTCACTACCCCTACACTCGATATACTCTGCACTCTATTCAGTTGAATTTTTTGTTGGTTCAGGAATCACATAGGTTTTCTGACTGAACAGCCTACGCATGCAGTGGTTCATGGGAAGGGGGTGGAAAAGAAGCTAGGCCACTGTCTCTTCCATTTTTCCCTTTTTTATATTTTCTTCACAGAAGAATGTTTATAGTCGTACATAATAAGGTTTTGACAATTCCTTGATTCTATTAGTTAAGCAATGGAGCCGGTTTGAAGGGCTGCGGGAGATGGCTAAGTTAAAACTGGTCATGATAATGAATGATTATGCGAGATGATTATTGCAGACATACAGTACTACCTCTTCATTTCAAAAACATATCAAAGTGGATTACAGCACGTAGACAAGTAGACTTGGATTAGGGTAGAACTTAATTTGCTTACCTGTCTCAAAAGTCAAAGATTTTCAATATCACATTAAATTGCTAAAGTATATTGTCCCGAGAATTGGTAATTTAGGATGACAGAAAACTTTAAAAGACAAAAAGATTATCCACCCGGCATTCATGACAAGTCGGACGTTTTCTTTTCTCTAGAAATGGACCAACTTCATTTTAAGGATGTGAATATCCCATGATAACGTTTTTTGGAATTAGACATATCAAAAAAAAAATTCTTTTTTTACGAAACAAAATACATACAGGCACAGGCACAGGTACTCCACTATATTTACTATACGGTCATGTGCCGCGGAATAGGGGATTTGCATGGTGACGTAAAATACTACTACTACTGGAATGCTTTAGAGACATTCTTTTCCATATCAATTAGTGCATCTTGTTTTATTAATCTCCAAAGTGATTACAAATTCAAATATAAAAGATAGTGGTAGTCAAATGACGTCATAATGCAACTCGCCTATTATTTTATAGATAAGAAATTGTTTTTTTTTCAATGTCTAAATACGGTCAGGATTTTGGATTCCAGAATCCAGGCCGAGTGTCCCACCCCCTCTTCCTAGGAATTGGAACATACAGTGTAACGTTTCCACAATTAGATTGATGGAGACATTATCGCAGTAAAGTCTAGGGTAATGAAGTAACTGCGCATTCAAGATTTGTTTTCCCGAAACGATTACACATGAAACATTGATGGTGATATGGTACATTTTTAGCACTAAATTGTTTGTCTAAGATCAAGTGTAGATGCAGATTGTCTAGCGCGTCAAATCTTATAGTTGAATTGTATACATGAATACTATTATAGTGTAGCGATTGGGTTCTTTGAAGTCAAAAGTGTCAATATTTCATTTGCAAAATACATATATGTGGATATTAGATTTGAAAAAAGATATTAGATTCGATTAGATATGAGATACTAGTTTCGATATTGGATTCGACATTCGATATTGAAATTCGCAATAGCCCGCGTGGACGTGGGCTAATTATGCTGTATGTTTTCTATTTTCCTTCGCATTGATAATGGTCACTAATGCAAAGCATTTTTCAAGCTTATCTTGGTTTATAGACCTGCATTAAATATTCATTTATCCACGCATCTTAGTTGTGGTTATTTGGGAAAGGGCTGGGGCAATTTATTCAGAATATTTTTTCTTTGACTCTAGTGGTAGACAATTTTTTCCCATTGCACGATATTCTTTCTCTGGTTATTTTACCTTGTATGGGAGTTTTTCGAGTTTTCACGAGGCTGTGTTCAATGTGTTTTCACAAAACTTAAGGGTTTTGACTAACGGATAACAGTTACATTAAAACAATATCATTTCCATGCCAAATCTAAATAGAGCTGGAATTCCTAAACGCCAAACGTTATTGTCATAACCACAGAGCCCTTTGTAACACTTTTTGTTTATACTCGGACAGCAAAAAAGAAGTCATATTTTGTTTCTATGCCTTTTTGTTCGCTTAAATATTTTTCAAATGTTTTTTAATGTCCTTGTTGTTTTGTAAAGTTGATTGTTGCTCATACGTTGGCAATCCCCCGCGGTGTGCGCGCTTCTACACTAACACAACATAGCGTGATTGCACCCTGTGTCATACAAATTCACATCGCACAAGTATAACGAAGACTTAGATTCGACTCCCGCGAAGGACATATGATTTTTTAAATTCTATATTTCTGAGTACCTACAACTTTACCAAGAATAATGAGATTTCCTCACTCTGACCGACAAAAATACTTATAAGATCAGAAGAGAATAAGGGATGAGAGAAGGAAACCATGGTTTTGGACTTTGACAACCATATATTAACAATCTATTTTTAGTTTAGCGGCTTACCTTAGGAATTGTATAATAAAACCAGGCACGCTTTCTTGACATCATGATGATATATCCGGTTGATATTTTGTATGCTTCAGAACGAAATATTTTTTGTTGCATGAAAGTGTTTTGCTTTTAATGGACAGCCCATTTGCAATTAAATAGTGTTTTGTAAAATAACTGAAAATAGATGAAAAAATATATTTATTTAGAGCATGTGCATGGCTCACAAACATTTTAATTTTAGTCACTGATGGAATGATTAGAGTGCACGTACTAAAAGTGTGCAACATAAATACCACTAAGTAGTGCTATTTCATGCTAATTCTATTGTTTTCTTTTGTTTAATTAGCGCTATTTACTACTGAATAGTGACAACTGTTGCACACTTTTAGTGCGTGCACTCTATTAAACAGTGTCAACTGGTGCACACATTTAGTGTTTGCACTCTACTAAATAGTGACAACTGTTGCACATATTTAGTGTTTGCACTCTACTAAATAGTGACAACTGTTGCACATATTTAGTGTTTGCATTTTACTAAATAGTGACAACTGTTGCACTCTAGCGGGTGTGATAAATCACTTGTTTGGGCTTTCTTTGCTTGAGCGAGATTCCTTGAATAGCAATCACCAGACAAGCAAAAGAAAGGTTGACGGTGACATCAGTGCGGAGAGACTGGTTGTCATAATCAATCTGGGGTCCATGCCTTCCAAAGACTCTGTTATTCCTTTATGACGTCATACAGCTGGTCTGTATGTAATCGCACAAGCCGCCTGGTGCGGTTTGCGCATGCTCAGCGTATTAGCCATGGGAGTGCCAGGTGACCTTTGACACCTTTATCAAGGAACGATCAATGTATATTGAAATGTGTACTGTAATTAGTGTAGTACGCCAGTCGTAGAGTGCACGCACTAAAAGTGTGCAGCATAAATACCACTAAATAGTGCTATTTTATGCTAATTCTATTGTTTTCTTTTGTATAACTAGTGCTATTTACTACTAAATAGTGACAACTGTTGCACTCATTTTGTGTGTGCACTCTACAGTGGTTGTCAAACGCTGTGGTGCGCATGCGCCACTTTATCAAAGAGTTTTACGGCGTAAACTTTCACGGTGTTAATGACAACCACTTTATTATGTAAGATATATTAAACGTTGTTATTAAACTTGTGAATATGAGAGCTTTTGTTGTCTTAAAAATAAAATGTTTCATTGTGTGAATCAACGTGTTTCTTGTTTATAGTGCAGTCGGACCGGTCATGTAGGAGGGTCGGGGTTTCCCAATTTTGGTCTTTCAGGTATCCCATTCCATTCCATTCCATTCCATTCCATTCCATTCCATTCCGTTCGAACCCTCAGCCGGACCATCACTCAGCTGGGTCTTTAAATAATTGAGGAGAATGGATCTCAAAATCCCCCAATATGTCAACAGGTGCGCGCACGCTTTTCACATTTTCGCCCTTTTATTAGTGTCAATTAAGTCAATTTTCTGGCTTTTTTATAACTGGGTCAAATAATAAAATGGTTATAAAAAAGTCAGATCTTAAACAAAAATTTGGCTCTCGACATCAATATTTGGTCTTAAAATTCGAATGGTGATTTTTGTATATGTTTTAACATTATTATGAATTACTTTCCTGTACGGCCCTCACAGTCGGTAGCACACAGTACAAGTAACGAGTGACATCATGGATACTACCGAACAGCGGACATTGTCGGGTATCATTTAGGTACCTGGCAAACTTAAAACATGCGCGGCTGGTCTACTGGGTCCAAAAAATGACCGGAAGAGGAAATCGGCTTTTAAGCGTTCAAAAACTTCTGCCGTCCAGTCCTGCTCAATTCCTTTCATCCTCCATAATCCACCCATAATCCCCTCTTTAGAGAGCCGATCCTCAATGTAATAGAAAGACGTCAGTTTGTTGTCCATTGTCGTGTGTGACACCCACACTCAACAATAGCGAGAACTGTTTCAATACATTTCTTTGTAGTCGAAGATTAATCTGTTGTCTGCAATAGCGAGATGTCTATTACATCGAAGTGTTGGTAATACAAGGGTGGACTGTATAAATTCTTTTCTCTAGTCTCTTTTCCTCAGAGCCGTCGACTACGCAGGCTCATAATGAGCCAATAATGCGGGTCACGACCTAAACATAATAGCTAAGCTCCATGCTGATATAGACTCTAACTGCACGAATTCCTGGACGGCAAACAAAGATGATCGTTGATCGTACATCTCCAGTGTAGTTCACAGCTGTTTGCTTACACGTCATGGCTAAAATGCCGTGGTCGCTATTCAAGCGGCCAAGTTACGAATCTGTGCATGTGAAACACGACCAACAGCGTTTGAAAGGTACATATGTATACAAAGCATTTCATTGAGATGTGTCTTTGATAAGGGAAAATATGCAGCGAATATGCACCCATTGTCATTGAATGTAACCATTTGCATCCCGTAGAAGTGTTTTAGTTATTCTAGTGTGTCTTCAACAGGAACATATACATCGATCGTTGTTTATCGCTTTAAACAATGCAATATATTGAATGTTATTTTTTTGAATATAGTGTAATTTATGAATGCCTGGAGCAAAGAGCAAAAGATCATCAAATTAGCGAGTTTTAACGCTAATGATTTGATTATTTGTCGATTCTTACAGAAGATTTCTTCATCGATTTATAGTGAACCTCAGTAATCTACCTTAAACTTAAAATCATTGCACATAGTTTGACCATTTTACTTTAAACGACGACAAGGGATCAATAGCAACTAATATCACTGTGTAATTAACGAGATGATTGACTTACACCTGGTCATAGGAAAAAGAAAATTAAACTTTTAAAAAATTCAACCACCACTAAGAAATAATAGGATAATTCAAGTCTTGGCTCAAAAGCGAACTTCTTGTGTGCATAGTAGCATAAGCATGTTAAGTGGTTTCCAGAAAATTACTTGAGAAACGATGGGAAGTGGCCATATGTGCAGATAACCACATTTGTCCGTCATTATTCTCGACAAAAAAAATATCTGACTTCATATTATTTTGATTTTTTAAAACTTAACCGACTATGCAATACATTTTCTTAGTAGAAAAGTGCACATTTAGACATGATGGATTTTAGTGACCCTCTTGACTTTAGTTTGTCATGACCACCTACGCTGGCTAGTTGCCACATCTAAACTTGAATATTAAACATAGCCTCCTCTGCGGGCATCGATGTTACGAACGGGTCACGGGTGCGTTGTTATTTTAGCTTTTTACGAGAGACAAGAGTGGAATAAACACTATAGTTAATAGCGCTATGTATATCCAACATGTAAAACTGTTGGAATAGACGATCTGCATTATGGCTCCAAATACTATAACTACCAGAATGCTTTGCTTACTTTCTTCTGTGGTGCAATAACACTAATTGTTCTTAATTCTACATCTCCAAAGGGATTAAGAATTGGAATATGACAGAGAATTCGCAAAGAATGCTGGTAGTCGTAGTGAAATGACGCCATAATGCGGATCGCCTATTCCTAGCTGCAGCGCAAAACTAACAGCCAAACAAAACGAGCAATGAGAAAACAAACAAAAAACAACCAAACAAAAAAAAAAAAAAAAAAAACACAATTGACGACAAAGAAAAAAGCAATCAATCAAATAAAAATGAAGGAACAATAGCAAACAAGAAAGGGCTAAATATAGGATCCACGCCGTTTATTTGTCTCCCTCACATGTCATCCGTTTCGAATATACCGGAAACGGATACGAGGGCCGGAGCTAGACTAGCCGTTTATATATATTCGGCTGAATACATTTATATTTATACGTTTATGTGGGTCTCTTTGCAAACTGTGCAAACTAACTCGTTTATCAGCCATATTTTTATTTCATCTTCCTTTCTTTGACTCTTCTTGGGGAACTAACCGAGGATAATTGGGCCACTACTCGCCAGTCCAGCTCGATCAAACTCAAAAGAAAGCCCAAAGATAAAAACCAAATCCAAAAGAGTTGCCTGCGGAGTAGGCCACGGTCGTGCATTTTCAGCTGTCTTTACTTTTTTTTATTGACGTCCACCAAAATGGCATTTCCTAGGCGGGAATTCGAGGGTTGCACTTTAACAAAACTGGTTGTCCCATAATTCCAGTATCAGTGTAATGGCGCATTTGTGGCAAAGAGAAAATTAATGCAGGGAAAAGAGACAGTGTTGCAATGTGTTGACCACATTATTGCTATATGAATATACACACGCGCTATAATCATATATAGTTTTTCTAAAGAGTCGTTTGCGTATTGAGTAGGAACCGGTATTGCCCGTACTGTAAAAAATGTAATGTAATGTGAACGTTGTTACGTAGTGCATTTCACAAAGTCTCAAAGTCTCAATATATTCTTTTGGGCGCAAGTTGCTCCGGGGGTGGGGTAGGGGTGGGGGTGGGGTCCGAATCACCTCTGTATCCGCCACTGTATTTCGAATAAGAATAATCTAGAATCAACTACTGATAGCTACCAGCAGTTGTCGTCTGGATATTTTTGGTATCTGAATATCTATAGATCTATTTCGAATTATGCTGAAATCTGACCGTCATCATTGCGCTTTATTTTCTGTTACGTTGTATGGAAGGTCAGTTAATGTATTTTTTTGATATAGCTCATTTATATAAAATGAAACCAAAAGTCATAATGTATATGTGTTTTCTGTATCACAAACCACGTTTCGATTATGCGGTTTACTGATTGATAGTTCAAATTTCCTATGTAGCGCAACGTTTTAGCTTATCCCGCGTGACATTTGTACCAGGGGCCTGTGCACAAAGCCTGGCTAGCGCTATCCAGCGGATAAATCACTTTACAGTGAAGACATTATTGAGAAATGCCATGCAGTGGATATTTGTTTATCCTGTGGATAACTTTTCGTACAACCAGCTCCATGCAAAGCGATTAAAGTCGTCATACTAGCTGTTGAATGACGTGAATGTATTGTTGTAAATATCGTTGTTTGTTCAGAAAACAATTCAATGAGTAACGATGTACTTGAGATGATAGAGCATTGAGAATGCGTGACAATTGGTAAAAACAGGAATGGTATATTAGGGTTGATAATTCTTTCTTTAGGGACGGACTATTAGATTTTTTTTTTTTGCAGGATATTTTTTTCCCAATGTGATGGTTGTGCAGGATATTTTCTTGCTCCCTGCACGATATTTTTTTTCGGCGCACCTGCCATGCACGATTTTTTTTCTCCGTTTAAGGCTTTGCTCGACATTTTTTTTTTGGCATCTCCTCAACCTCCCCCTCAAATATCTAATGGTCCTTCCATTATCTGGGAATATCGGATAATATCCACCGGATTTTATCCACTGGATAGAAATCTATTCTGTCATGGATTATATGAGATTGAACAATTTATTTATTTAGTTTTGCAATAAGTATATAATCTGTGCCGTAAAAGAATTGTCGGTTGAGTATTTGAGTATACACCGCTGTTGCCATACATAGGAAATTGGTCGAACGCCGCTCTCAGATCGCGGATACGTTCAGCCGACAAAAACCTCATAGACTGTCTCAAGAACGTCTTTAGTTCCTCATTAGACACTGAAAATTTAGTTAGTTGAATTGGGTTACATCACGATTATTTTAAAGTAATGATATGCGACAACAATCTCATTAGCAACTATTTCTTTGAGTTGTGGGGAAGCTCGATAAATTCTGTTATGGCCAGTGGTTTTGGCCTCACGAAACTGATAACGGCGAAACACAAACTCCAGTCAAATCATAACAAGCAACTTTTCCCCACCTCAAAGAAATCGTGTGCAAAATTATGGTACGTTTTTACAAACGTTTCATGACATAAACTGTCACTTTTTTTAAGAATCAGAAGTTTATGTAAAATACCGTCTAGCTGCTCAAGCAATTATCATGATAATTTGTATCCTTGGAATGATTGCGTCCAGCTTTTACGTGGCAAGTGATTGTCACATCTCTTCAGAGTATTTTTATTAATATGAATACGTTGACGATATTAATCGGCAGCAAACGTAGAATCCACGGACTTTTTACCTTCTTTTTTCCGGCCGTTATGACATTTCTAGCAGTTGCTCAAGGGCACACACGAAACAAACATGCAACTCGAGCTTACCGTGAAGTTCACTTGCAATAAAGCTGACTAGAGACCTCTTCCTAACCAAGCAGACAGACAGACAGACAGACAGACATACAAACAGAGAGAGAGACAGACAGACAGACAAACTCGCGCTAAAATTATTGTCTTAAGGTGACTTCAACATAATGGCGAGCGGATTTGGTCAACTTGCTCCTTTCGCATAATGCTTGTACAATTCCGATTTCAATACACAATTTTATGATGTATTCGAAAAAGATGTTGCGTTTATAAGGCGAAATTCAAAAGTGATCTCAAAATGTTTTCCTTCCTGCTCACGGCTGACTCAGCTGCATTTATATAAATCAAATATGTAGATAGAGAACTACTATTTCCGTATGGAAGAGTACATTTATTTGTAAATACGTACCCTCTTTATATAAAGTCTATCGTATCGTACCATATGTGTTGAGATCGGAACTGTACGAGCATTGTTGATGCGAAACGAGTGAGTGAAAAACAATCCGCTCGTCATTATGTTTGGCGGTCACTAATCATGCACGCTCTGTAGTCCGCGCTCCATATAGTACACTTTTGATCCTTTTGAACATTGAGCATCGATTGGTCTAGATTTTCAGTTGGCACATAATGTATGTTAAAGTGTTTGCCAATAACTTTTCTTTAAGGTAAAAAAACTACATTGTAAATTCATTATTTAAATGATTTTCACACCCGAGAGGCCTCAATAACTGTTGCAATATTTATTCTCGGTTTTTTTACCATTAGCATAATCGATATAAAAAAAACGTCACACACTTGCACAGTTGTCACGGACCGACGAGATAAGTATACGAGCGGCGTCTACATAACGAGTATCTATGTTATTAGAAAACTAGCAGTTTTACTTCTGTTAACAGTTTGTGTCATTGCTTGAACTAGGACAATCTTCATTCAAGACTTTAGCACTCAACGGAACCATGGGACAAGCAGGCAGCGTTAGCTTTCAAGAAAAAGAGCTTGATGTTTTTAGGGGAAGCGAAGACGCTATTCTTCACTGTGAAGTTGGTCCTGATGGTAAATTATTAGCAACATGCTCCAAAGATTCAAATGTTTATCTGTGGAGGTTACCAACTGACACGGAGCCAGGCGAATTAAATCAGACACTAGAGGGCCATAAAGAAGAGGTGACGTCGTGCACATTTAGTGGACCGATTCTGGCGTCCTCTTCACAAAGTGGGGAAGTTCATTTGTGGGATTACAGAAAAGGAAAACGTGTTTCAAGACTAGGTTAGTACTAAGAATAGACAAACTGTCAAAATAACTTAAACATTGTAGGGTTTCGTTAGCACTGTCTTCCAGTGGAAAATTAGCATTTGAACAAATGTCAAATACAATCAAGGGCTAGTGTTTTGTCGCTTTTAAGAAAGGAAATTATCCCGTAAATTATCAAAATGAAATAACTCAGCGCGAAATAATACAGCGGCGAAACGAATTAGAAAATAAATGTTCTTCGTTCACAAAAACAAGTTAAAGGAGCGTTCTCATGTGGACAATCCGTAAAAAACTATAACATTTTAGATTTGACTGAAAGGTTGTCATCGTCTAAAAATGGCGAGGCGCTGTGGTGCTGAAGGCAGCAAGTTTCATTTTATTATCTCTCTTTTATTTTTACAAAAAAACATTTCGATGAAAATTCTATAAAATATAATCTAATATGAAAAAAAAATTGTTTTGAGACTCAAAATGTTTCCATTAAAACACCAGCACTTGTACTTTTTTTGTAAATGCAATTTTGACATATTCATACGTGTTTTTGAAATAAAAATATCACTACAAGCAAAATCTGTGAAATTGTGCTAGCTTTCTCGCTTTATTAGGATGCTTATATTCAGGTTTTTATCGACAGAAATGTATATATTTTCTCTCCAAAGCTTTAATGGAGTGATTTGAGAGAAGAAAGATCTGTTATGATAAATATGTAAATACAAATTACACCTGCAGAGACGTTAGTTTACATGAAAGAGAAACGCCAAAACGTAGTGGAATTAGTTCCAAATTGTAACAAAAAAGAATATAAAGGCACGATACTTTTACATACGACACGTTCAAGACAATATAACTGTTCAACTCTACGATCTTTTCTTCGATTTTCGTAGCGCTTTTTAGTTAGGTTTTAAAGCTGAAATCAGTAGTCATTGTTTTATAAACATGCCAAAATCTTCACCATCTGATTGGCTTACCGGAAACTACCACATCTGAATATTACATTATTATATTACAAGTTCCTTTGAACTGGTCATCATTAAAATAGAGCGAAAAATCGCTGAAATGCAGACACTTTTTGCTTTAAACTGCGATAAAGAAAACGAAGAGAACTAAACTATAAAATAATTAAATTGTAAAAGTAAGATATCATAAACGACTTTGCAACCTTTTTGAGACAGGAGTATTATATTTTTGAGTGGGCTTGAGGCTTGGGGATCAGTATCTATGCGTGAATCATCGAGAAATAGAAATAAACAAAATAAGCAATACATAAAACCGCGATCTCAGTGAAAAAACAATTGGTCGAAAAAAAGGACAGAAACTGGGGATGGAGAGTGGAAAACACATTTAATAAAGAAGTAAAGAAATAAAAGGAAATAAATTATGAACACTTCACACAGAATAATAGATACGATCCTTAAAACGTAATCAAAACATAATTAAATGAGTTGAACCTTATTTTTTTCTCACACAGTTCATAAAATACTCAAGTTCATGTGTGCAATATAATCCAAATATTTTTTTAGTTCGTATTGACCTGATAGATACCAGTAGTTCAAAAGCTACGGATTTATATATTCTAAAAGAAATAATTGAAACGAAAGCAAACTCATCAATTTATTATATGCCCTCATTCACATCCAATACCTTTGGTAAAAAGAAATTTATGTTGAAATCAGGATAAATTTATGTTATCTATTTAAATATCCGACAGTGGCATTAAACTATTCTTCAATTTATCCGGAAATTTGTCCCAGCTGTTTCCGTTTTTTTCCCATTTGGTTTATGATTTTTCTTTCCTTATTTATTGTGTTGCTCTTTTTCGTGAATTGTGTATGATTTTTTTTACACAAAATAAGCAATGTCGGAGGGAAACAAAAGTAATTTATGAAATATCTTCAAAATGTCGGTTAAGTCGCGACAGATTTAAGTCTTTACTTCAAACCTCTTATATTGCATTGACATAACCATAACTAATGTATAGAATAACTATATGTATCTAAGCAATGATCTGCATAAACTGCTCGGCCGACTTTCAACGGCCATCTCTCTTATAAAACCCCCTCACCATCCTATAGATTTACTTTTATTCTTATTTCTTAGATCGTCCTTTTCAAAGATTTGATTAGCAAAGTTTTTTTATCCCCTTAATTGTATATTTAAATTCACTATCAACGCGTATTCGATTCACCTCTCTCTTTATCGACCGGCATATTGACAAGGTATTGTACGTACAGTCAGCTGTCGTTGTAATCATAGTTAACTATGTTGTAATGGACCGTAATTTGGTGTCCATGATGTATCGAGTGAATGTATGCAATAGCGATTGCTGGCAACATTGTATGTAAGGCGGTATTCGTATGCAAACCTGTCTTTGTCGACCACCACGTGACTTCCCTTTTAATTCTTTAAGGTGCAAGCCATGCATGATCTATGTATTATGTAATTTCTCTTAAATAAACGCCCATGTTTCGTATACAAACACCTCTATATAACGACCAATGGTTGGTAATTAATGGTGGGGTAAGAATAAAAGGAGTCATTCACTCATATATGGGCGTGGATTCCCCCCCCTTGCCCTGCACTTACGGACTCCAAGATGTTACGAACACCTCGCTATTGCGCACACCAAAATAGTCAACCAAAGCATGTATGGAATCAGCTCTTGCTATTATCGACACCAAACAGAATTAATATAGAATTGTTTTTGCATGAGTGGGAAACAGTACTTTCCGTATCATAGCCGTAATTTCTAAGAAAACATTCGAATCATCTACCGTATCGTAGCGGTATCGTAACCGTACCGTTTCCCACTCATACGAAGATAACTCTATTACGCGCCCTAGGTGTGCGTTATAATAACAATGAACACATGAGAATTCCGTGTTATGATTTTGTAAATTCAATTATATGAGTCTTTCAGGTCCTTTCAGGAGTCGATCGGTTTCTTTAATGTTGATGCGTTCCTCAAGTTTCACTACTCATGAAGTTCATTTGTCTATTGCACATGAACATTTATGTTTATTTTAAGCTGCTTTAGTCGCTAGAGGTTGTTTTCGCATGAGTAGTAACGGTACGGCTAGGATACCGCTACGATATGGCAACGTATCCAATGTTTTCTTGTAAAACTACGATACGATTCTGATACGATATGTTGCGATACGATTTATGTTTCCCACTCACGCGAAAACGATTTTCTCGACTTTTTGTCGGTCTGTTGTTCATTGTATTAAGTTATTCCTGGGTGTGTATTTTATTTATTTTCCACAGCACAAAATTATATTTTTACGTACATATGCGCGTAAGTATAGTGCGTAATTTTAAAAAATGGGACACTTAACGCAATTTCACGAATACGTAAATTTTCGTAAATGTCGTAAAGATGCGTAAAATGCGAAAAATATGCGTAAAGGTCCCGTAAACACGACATTTATGTCTTATTAACGCATTCGTGAAATGTCCCATTACGCACTATTCGTACGCGTATAAACATGTTTGCATGTGCTTCAATTAGCCGGTTTCATATTGAAAAAGGGACTGGGTTCTAGTCTTCAAAAACAAAGCATAATTCATTAAAAAAACATCTTCATATAACAAAAACACAAAAATAAACATCATTACTATGCTACTTTAGTTCATTTGCTAGATATGTTTTAGTTATATTGAATTCACGAAGGAAAAATATTTTGGAAGGACTTTGTCCCTCCATTACATACATTTCTTGTAATATTCAAGTATCAATAAATTTATCTGTATTTATCCGATTTTAACAACACTTTCATCATTTGTTCATTTTAAGATGTTCTCTTGAAATCAGGTCTTAAATTGTTAATGATTAAAAAACAAAAGGAATGATGTCAATAATTTGTATTTTTCTCAACTAGAACCCAGTCCCTTTTTCAATATGAAAACGGCGAATAGACCATCCCTGCATTCGCTTGACTGGACACAAAACAATAGATTTACACCGAAGCTGGGCTGTATAAATCCATATATTGTTTTGTGGCCAATTATTCGAATTCGGGCAAGGTCTATTGTTCGCAGCAACAATGCTTCAGGGTAAAAACTAGGGAAGAAATCCTCTCATTGCGTTGTTTTCGTTTTTCTCTAGCGGTGCACAAGGGTCCAGTTTACGACTGTATCTTCTCCAATGATGGTAAAGCACTGGCTACATCGTCTAGTGATAACACTATTCGTCGATTCAGGATCAATCCAGGAAAAGGCGAGTTTGTACCAGGAAGTGATACTTGCTCTCTGTCAGGGAGGAAAGGACACCGAGCTGGTGTCTGCGCACTGGCGTTCACTCCAGACGATAATTACATCATCTCAGGTTCTGAAGATGGAAAGATCAAGAAGTGGTCACGTCTTGAGGGCTCGTGTTTAGAGACCAAAGACAGTGAGTATGGTCCTGTAAGAGCGATTAAGTTTCCTATCCGATGCACTCAGGCTGAGGACATTTTCGCTACGTTGTCTGGCAGTACTATTGTGATATGGAGTTTAAGAGAGGAGATGGAAATCAAACAAGTGTTAAATACTGGAGACAATAACAACAGACACGGCAGAAGTATTCAGGTATGGTTGCAATTTTCGCCTTGCACGCACTAACCCTAGCCTCCGTTGCAGACGTCTTATGTGGTTCACCAATAGAAAAGCTCCCATCACATAAGACGTCTGCAACGGAGGCTACACAAACCCAGGGAAACTTGAAAACGCCTTCCGATCCTTTCCCTATCAATCCGCAGAATCCGAAGCAACCGTATAAAAATTGTATTGTTAATAACAATTTTTTTTGTGACGGTTATGATGACTAAGTTGCGTTTTATCCGCAGGGATAGGGATTTATACACTGGATAGGGATTTATACACTGGATAGGGATTTATTCGCTGGATAGGGGTTTATTCGTTGGATAGGGATTTATCCGCTGGGATAGGGATTTATCCGTATGAAAGCGCTATTCATGCTTCGTACAACCTGGACACACAAAGAGATCGATACCAAATCAACGATTTTTACCCCTATGAGTGATACGACAAGCAAACCTGATTCTGTTACATGGTATTTCCACCCTAACCCCCACGGAAATTTGCCTAGCATCATGATACCAGTAAGCTCTCTTGTATTTTACAGGCAATCTGTTTTCTTCCTGGTACTTCATATCTTGTTGGAGTCAGTTCAGACAACTACCTTACTGTCTGGGATCCTCTTGGGCCCAATCCTTCTCGACCAATCTCAATCAAGTAAGTGTAAATATGTGATATTGTATTTCTGGAGTTTTTCATCATTTCTACTTGTTTCACTAATCTTCACTTGTGTTTATTGAATGATGAATAGTTTGTATACAGCTTATTGTAGCACCCCACTCCACAGGTATCACTGTTAGTTTCACGGGTTTCTAGTTCCTCTCAATAAAACTGTTACAAAGGGAGCCCGAAGGAATTAGGAGTTTCGCAGGAGGTTATTAGAATGCCGGTGTCAAACTTTCAACAATTTAATTAGATAAATTAAAATTCATAAAAAATGCGGGTCTATTTTATATAACGAGTTTCACATGAGTCGAATTGAATCACAACAGAGACGATCGCCTAAATACCAGTCCCGAGGGGTATTGATTTGGTTGTTTTTTTTTTAGACAACTAACCCATCAAGGATATGTACACTCTTGTTGCTTTGACCCTCAAGGCCGTTACTTTGTGACCGCTGACTCAGCTGGATATATCAAAATATGGTACTAGATCACGTGATAGCCGACTCTCGTTCCCAATATCAGACTGTAACTGGAAAAGAGTCTGTTTCACTGCATATGGGATTGTGGTGGTTTCTAGGAGTTGAAATAAATTGGTTGATTGATATTTTGATCAACTGTTCGATTGGTGATATTAATTTATTGTGTGATAAACCTTTTTGTAGATGCGTTGATTCCCTGCTAGTGGAGTCTCTCGTTTGTAATCCTATCAGGAATCAGAGAGACTCTGCTTGCAGGGAAATTCATTTATTGACGTTTTTCAACTACTGTAATAGTCAATGTATTTAATGATCAAATGATTCAATTCTGATCTGTCAATCATTCCTTAAACGAACTTGTTCAATCGCTGGTTGATTTGGTCACAGAATCTCTAAATATGACAAGGACAGAGTGCTCACGATGCATGGATTTGGTTATAGCAAATACACAGTGATCAACTGCAGCGCAAAATTCTTAACAAATCTACAATTCTGAGTACAAAGAAAAGGTATGGGAGATGAATTGATGTAAAAAAAAAAACGGTTACCCAAATTAGGAAACACAGCGGAAGAAAGAAACTAGCAAAGAAATACACAAACCAAGGAAAGAACAAACAAACAAAACAATTATGCAAAATCGATGAACTAATTAGACCAACTTCAAGTATAAGAGCAGCCATCAATCATATATAACACATACGAGAAAAAAATATGACTTTTTCAGTCACATCTACAATTTGGTTTATCGAAGTGTGGTGATAAATAATTTATATTATGGTTCATAGAATATAATTTATATGAATATTTGGGTTGTTGAAATTACCCCTTCAATATGGTTACTACAAAATTGACGAGTCATAAACCACGTAATTTAGTTCATGTAAAGCAATAGATTTAGTAGAATACACTTCATATTGTGATAGTTTATTGTGAGAATGAATGTAATAAAAAAAGAAATGGTTATATACAAATATGATTCATTATCTAAATTCAATAAAGTAGTTTGCGAAAAAAAAAAAAAAAAAAACTAATTTCTGTTCAAACGTCTTTTAGAGTGGTTCGCAACAACCCGTGAAAAAGCGTATTGCACTTTAGTACGCTTTACTGATCACATTTCCTTTTCCTTTCTGTTTTTTTTTTGTATTACAGTTTATTACTCCTTGGTCATTAAACTTTGTTTCACGGGTTTTTGCAAACGACTCTAAGAAGTTAAAATATTTTCAGCACAATTGAAGCTAGGGCTGTACGAAAAGAATTGGAAAACGACATACAACGGTTTATCTGGTTTATAGCTTCAAATATCAAGCAACAATAATCAAAGAATTAAAAAATAAATAAAAACTGACATAAAGACATTTTAAATTCCTCCTTTATCAGCGGCTGGTCAAGCTGTTGGGTGCGGGGATTGAAGACCCTCTTTTGAAAAGATTTCAAGGGTAAAGTTTCTCATATATATTTCCCAAGATACCTCTCTGTTCAATCTACCTCGAGTCCCTGTTTACGTCGTGATGCACTCATTCCGAAGTCAATCTTTGGTCTGCTTACCTCTATTCACTTGACTCCATGGCAATCTGTTTTGTGTTAGTTCAGGTATGAAACAGGAAACCCGAAAATTAAACTACTTTTTTACCTTGCTTGTTTTCGTGTGTCGGTTGTTCTAATTACTTCGGAAAGAAATTCAAAACTTCTCAGTCAAATGCGTTATTTCGCGATCCGCAGTTTCGAAACGTTTTGATTTGATTTTTTTTTAATTTGATTTTTGATTTTAATTCCAGGGGCGAAGTATATTTTAAATTAACCAAAGATAGAACATGCTAGTGCAAGCTACGAACCATGAAATTCGCGATACAACAAATTTGGCTGTAATTGCTGTCAATAAAATGACGTATTTTAAGGTTACCAAGATCTACAATTTACATTGCAATTTATAGTGCGCATGCGAATTCCTCGCTTTCTTTTGTTCTAATAAATAAAATAAAAAAGCAAAAGGAAGCGAGAAATTTGTGATAAAGTCAGTGCAATGTGCACTAAAAACGATTCGTCAACTCTGAATTGCCGTGTGCATCTACTATGGGTGGTGTTGGTAACTTCCCAAGTGGTTTTGGAATGGAGTATATACATCTGAAATAGGTTTGATGCTGTTGGTGGTTACATAGGCTAAGCTAGAATGACGGAACACAAACATTTGTATCACTGAAAATAATTTACAATTTTGATTTCGCAAATAATTTGATTAGGAAGTCGTTGAAAAAGATACAGCATAGAAAGTCAAACGATAACTATTTCTGTACACTTCCACGGCTTCACAAGTAAATGGCTTCAAACTTCACGACAAATGTGACCATCTGTTACTTTGTCTTGCATTATAACTGTTTATTACTCCATCCTTTTGAATAAGTTCATGTTTAGAGTGAGAAATGACTGGGATAATTGGCTATTTTCATTATGGCGTCATTTTACTACCACTGACCAGAATTCATTGCGAATTCTCTTTCATATTCAAATTTGTAATCCCTATGGATGTTAACAAAACAATTTGCAATAACTGCTATACAAACGAAAGTCCACAAAGCATTGGTAGTATATTAGATCATCATGTAAATCGCGTATTGGCTGGAATCATATCACTCACTGGACTGGGCTCTAGTTGAATTAAACGCAATTTATTGTTTTATTTATAGCATTAAAAAATTGAGACCATCTTTCTAAAGAAGATGCTACAATTAATCAATGATGAAAGTTGGACTAAAATTGAATGAATAAAAAATGTACGTACGTCGAGGTACGGTGTGCTTACAAAACATATTTCCTTCACAAATTAAAAAAGACATGAAATAGCATAGTAGTGATGTTTATGCAGATGTTTGACTAGTACCCAGTCACCAGAGCAATATGACACAGACCAACATAGAACTATGCTGAGCTTTTGATTGAGTTCTCTCATCCTTAATTTTCTCATGAGATTATTAGTTTGGAGTATACCATGATTTCTTCGTAGATACTTGAGTGGTTGAAAAATTTCAACACAAAAACTAGTCATGGCAATTTTCAGTTTTGCAATTTTTGAAAGCGTCTGAATTCTACACTATACCCCTACCAGTAGGTCGCAGGTTGTTGGAGTCGGTCACGCTATTTGAAAAAACATTAGCCCAATTAGCATGACCATCTGTTATACTCCATTTTCTGGCATAGCGTGATCAACTATCAGAGTACGGAATCACCAATTAGTCTAAATATCAATGAATGTATAAGGTTTGGAAATATCATGTATGAAATACATTGTTTGTACTGACCTTGCGGGCCAAATGAGCACCTGACCTTCACTTTGCTACGTTGAGTTTTGATGACGCATTTATCGCCATGACAACTGTACCATATAGCAACCAAATCTATAAAATATAGGGAGAATTAAAAGATTTAATCTTGAAATCAAGTATATTAAATCACGTTTGAACATTCATACTATTCACCACATTTGGAGAATTGAAACGACCTGCTGTCCATTATAAAATGTTGAGAAAAACAAGCAGACACACCAAATAGGTTACGCACGTTTCCATGGAAACAACGCCCTAAGCAACCAATGACGTCACTTGTACCGGTAAAAGAATTAAAATCGGACTGTGCCAGGAAAAAAAAAAACACTTTTCCATTGTTTTTTCTCGATAGTAGACATGCACTATGGATGTACCGGTCGTGAACATCGGCCCTTTATTAAACGGTAAGTAAACATAGGTTCATTTTTTCATATTCATTATTTTTATTTCCTTATATATTGACATCATATATTTCGTTTATGTAATGGATCGTAGTACATATGTTTTTAACGCATTATATATTTTTGTAAGAATATTTTACTTATTTTATTGCCTTTCATGAAATACTAGACTACATCATAGATTTTTTTACTTATTTGATTTTAATTTATTTCCGTTAAACTTCTAAAAACTATATATAATTGATAGAACTATATTACTTGCATGTACCTGATGTGAGTCAATCCAACGAACGCCCATTACCGATACCACATAATCCATTTCGTTACTCCAACTTAAATAACATTACCAATCAGTGAATTTTAGTGCATCGAAAGAGTATTCCCAGCGAAGTCTTTGAACGGGGCATTTTGAAATAATCTCAAAGGGCAGTCATAGATCGCATGTCGCATGGTCGTAGGAAAAAAAAACAGATTAAAACTAAATAACTAAATAACTAAATAACAAAGGGTATGGCGATCATGCAGGAAGGACGTCCTGTTGAAGGCCTTACAAATAGGCCATATTTCTTCACTTAAAACACGAGAAATCTATGTTTAACTGTTGAACTATGGATGGTGAAACACTTCATCATATAGAAGAAGGAAATATGAGTTGAAATATTAACCAAGACGGCCCATTTACTTCTACGAACAACAGCCAGCGTAAAACGAGGAAGATCTAGAAACGTAGTCAATGAGAAGGAGACGACCACGGAACCGAGAAAACGAGGACGACCTAAAGGATCAAAGAATAAAAGCCTGAGGAAACAGCAAGATACATCAGATAGACTTCATTCTTCAGCAAATGATATCTCAATATTACAAGAAAATTCTACAAAATATGAGGAGGAAATTAAATATGCATCAAGTCAACCGAATTCAACAGTAAAAAATTTAAATAAATGAAAATATGTTTTTTTTTGTTTGTGTCCTTTGTGGTTAAAAACTACAAGAGACTTCTTCTGTCCAGACGGGCTGATAATGTCCAATACTCTCAATTTTCTCCGACATGATCGAAAATAAGTCAATTCAATCGTAATCACCTAAATCAGCAAACTCAGCCTCAATCTCGTGCTTTTCTAGGAGGCGTCAACTGCTCGGAAGTCATTGAAGAAATAGGCAAAGCCCTTCAAACAGTCGGGTTTTTCTATATCAGTGGCTACAGTAACGACAGAGAAGATGCAAAAACACTGTTTGATGTTGGTAAGCAAATATTTGACTTACCTATCAACGAAAAGGCGGCAATAAGTATAAAGAAAAGTAAAGTATTCCGTGGCTATGTGCAGAAAGGTAAGTGATGAAGCTTTACGCTTTTTTTACATTTGACGAGTGTTTCTTTAGGCTTCTTAATGTACTATATAAAAAACGAGCAGCAGTGTCTTATCAAGTATAAAAACTCGAGCACAGCGACACTTCAAATATAGGCTATAAACGCGCAAAAATGTTATATTTTTGATATTTGGCCGCGAAGGCATGGACATTAGTTTCTGTTTAGGCCTATGAAGCATTTCAAAGTTTTTTGCGAGTGAAAAGTCCGCTAACGACAACATTTTACCTCCAACGTGCAGTTTCAATTTAGCTGCTCAGGACATTTTATTCAACATGCGCGAGGTGGATGGCAGTAGCAAGGGTCCGGTACTACCTTAATTACGTACGTACTTAAGTTAAACCATTTATAATTCAATCAACAGAGATAAATCATTCATTCGCCCAATACTGCCATAATCTTGATTACAACTGATCGTGGTCGTAACATCACTACAATGACACCACAAACATTACGATGGTTATGAAAAGAATCAACCATTTCTATTTTTATGGGCAACCTTTTATGTTAGAGTGTGCAACATAAATACCAATAAATAGTGCTATTTTATGCTAATTCTATTGTTTTCTTTTGTTTAATTAGTGCTATTTACTAATAAATAGTGACAACTGTTGCACACTTTTAGTGCGCGCACTCTATCATCTTGAGCACTATCGTACTTCTACAAAACCATCCACAACATAGTCCAATCAACACAACCATGATTGCTCCCTCACAATTGTGTCACCTAAAATGATTGACATCGCGCATGCATCTTTAGCGACATGGTCATCATTAGCATCGAACATATCATCACTAGATTCATCATATCAACAGGTGATGACGTTACGTCTAACAAGGAGGATATCAAGGAAGGAATCTACTTTGGCCATGAGTTGTTACCGGGCGAAAAAGAAGACGAAATGATGATGAGAGGTCACAACATTTACCCTTCTTCGATGCCAAACGTACATAATATCATCAATAGCCACATAGAGAAGATGACAAACATAGGGTAAAGGCAATATTATAATTTTTTAGTGCATCCTTATCAGCACGTGCACGCCAAATATTCAGACGTATCAGACGTTAGTCAAAGGGGGAAAATGGAATTAGCTAAGACTGGTTTTTAATAGCAAACAAACACAGACGCAAGGGAAATATATTAGGAACCTTCGTCAACGCAAACGCAAGCACAAGGATGCAAACCTTTCGCTTGCGATGGGCGAAGGTTCCGAATAGTTTCTTGTGCTCGCGTCTGCATCGCTAGGTAAAGCAAAGTACGCACCAAATTTACTACTTCTGTTTTACTATGTTTGGAATAACAAGGCATTATTTTACCTGCGCATGCGCTGAACAGCTGAGTCAAACAATTGTTTGGTGGGCTCCTTACAGGATGACGCGCACAAATCCTATATTGTCAAAATGGCGCTTGTTGTGTAATATTTTTTTACTATCGCTTGTTGTTCTTGCCGAAAGCACAAAGGTGCAATATAATTTGACCTTTATTTCATTTCTTTAATATTTAATTCATTGACATGAACAAGTAAACAACCCTGAGATATTTATTCCAGCGATTTGAATCAGAAGTCATTAAATCAGAAGGCCAGAATGTTAGTGACAGGCAAATTTGAAGCCATGTTTTGGTCTGTTTTCCTAATTTTCACGTCACAGGTGTTAAATAAAATGACATCTTTTCTTTACTTTTTTAGCAACGCCATAGTAAAAGCACTGGCTGTAAACCTGGCACAAGATGAACATTTCTTTGACGGCATATTTTCGGATCCGTTCCCCCTGCTTGCTCTCTGGAAGTACCCACCTCATCCGGAGAATTCCGGGGACTGGGGCATAGGCCCGCATACCGATTATGGCGTGATCACGTTGATACTTCAGGATGATATCGGTGGCCTTCAAGCTCAAAAGAGAGATGGAGAGTGGGTTGATGTCATTCCTCGTCCAGGTATGCTTGTATAGCGAGGTTTGTTTACGACTAACACATGGGAACTATCAACTATTCATTACAGCAATTAACCTATCAACCAACTAGGCATCCAAGCAACTGAATAACCACATTAGACAGTGTTACAGCCATTTATACTTCAGTGTACTTAAATGTGCCAAGAGATATACCCACAATCCAGTAAACCTAACCAACCAAACAAAAACGTATTGAACCAACCAACCAGTTATCCAACCAACCAGTTATCCAACCAACCACTTATCCAACAAACCATTTATCTAACCAACCATTTATCCAACCAACCATTTATCCAACCAACCATTTATCCAACCAACCAACCACTTATTAAACTAACCATCCACTTATCCAACCATCGTTGCACTGCTCAAACCAACCAGTTATCGAACCAACCAACCACTTATCCAACCAACCAACCAGTTATCGAACTAACCAACCACTTATCGAACCAACCAATCACTTATCCAACCAACCAACTACTAAACCAACCAACCATTTACCCAACCAACCAACCATTTATCCAACCAACCAACCACTTATCAAGCCAATCAACCACTTATCGAACCAACCAACCACTTATCAAACCAACCAACTGACGTCAAATATATGTCCAATCCGATGATTTTATTAATAGATTAACATTTGTCTTTGTAATTTTCCAGGAACCCAAGTGGTTTTATTGGGAGATGTTTTTGAGATCTGGACACGAGGGTTTTATAAGGCCGTCATGCATCGCGTGAGAAACTCTCCCTTAAGAACCAGACTGTCGGCTCCATTCTTCCACCAGCCAAGTGCAAACACAATTGTTAAACCGTTAGATATTTCTTTAATATCTCATTTGGAGCAGTGTAAGCCCTCTATGCCTCCAACACCATTCCAATTTGGTGAATATGTTCGCAAAAAATTTAAGAATTCTTACGTGAAGTAGCCAAGGAAATTACTTTGTTACTATTTGTTTACACAACATTCTCTGCAGCATTTTATGGGTTTTATTCACACACTGCGATCGTGAGACAGGCCGTGTTGTATAAATCATGCCACATTGCCCCAATTGCACTAAACCTTTCGAAGAATAACTTTAAGAAGTTTAGATTGATAAGATTAAAAACAACATGTCACCTAATAAGCTGTATATGCCAACCATAATCCTAAACAGTTTCTATCAAAGAGAATAACCCATGTCAATTGTCAATATTTACTCGATAACGCCAACACGTAGCTCATGTTGAAATTATAACAACACTTTTAATGACAATGCATATTAGACCAGTTTCATGTTCTACGTTGCTCAGGCTAAGCCTCAATGGTATGTGATATGTTCTTTTGTAAGAGGTACATCCCGAGAGAATGCAGCATCCAAAAACAATATCAGTACCTATGATTTTGTCTCGACACTTTTATTAATTTACCTACAATTGAGGCTTGGCCTGAGCAATGAAGAACATGAAAATGGTCTGTTATCTAACCTGAGATATTAATTTACCATATTCTATTAAAAGACCAACTGACTAAAAGCAATAAAACATTTTGTGGTTGCAATAACATTTTGTATTTTGTGCTATTTCACAAGATGGACTGTATGGCAATATGTTCCATCCCAGAAAATTTTCTTGAAAGCTTGAGATTGACCAGGGGCATATATTCTTTAAAAGCGTGAGCGAAGTCAGGAAGACCTAGACTTGGATAGCAGAAAGATAAGATTTGGGGAAGGAATGAGGTTAGGGTATAGTCACGAAAACAAAACGTGAAAGAATAGAACCCAAAGATAAACTTAGGGTGGAAACATTTTGATGAAAACAAAGAAAGATACAAATTGACAAAAGGTTGTGATCCAAGTATTGATGTACCTTGTGAAACTTCTAAGAAAAACATAGTAGAAGAAGGTGCAATATTTGGGCTCCCTGTGTTAGCGTTGTCATGTGGTCAGCACTAGTAGCCATCTGTAAAACTGACGTATTTCTATATCTTCGAGAACAGTTTCTGGAACATGATCCGATTTTCGAACGAATTTTTGCCGTCACGCCAGAATCACGTCTTCTCACGCCAATAATATAGGAGGTAGCCCCTCGTGATCCATTAACTCTTTTATTAATTGCATTTTTACCCATTCATTTACTCATCAACCTATTTATTTGGTAATTTATTATTTGTTATAAATGTTGATATTAGTAAATGAATGGTTCAAGATTGCATTTGTTTATGCATTATGAATTCATTTGCAATTTAAGACCTGTGAATACAGTTTCAAGAAGAAAAGATTTTTAACACAGAACACATCCAATTTTTACTGTACTGCCAGTATCCACCTGACAGAGGTGGTAAGATAAGGTATCAGTAAATTATTTACCAAATATTTTAATTCATAATATAGGTTCATTCTAACGCGCGCTCTGATTGGTTGACGAGCGTGCATTATTTCGCCGCAAAAAAAAAAAAGAAAGAAAAAAAACACGCTCACAGATGTTGATTTGAAGATTTTTTTTTTCGAGATGGCGGATGAAAATCTTTAAGAACTTCCGAATTTTGAATTTTCTTTTGAAAATATATTTGAAGTAAACGATGGTGATGGAGCCAAAAGCAATAACGGAAAAAAGCGACTGCGAAGGTGCAAAAAAAAAAAAAAAAAAAAAAAAAAAAAAAAATGCACATACAACTGAGGCGGCTAAATCACGGTTCGGTGCAGTGGACGAAGAAGAGATGGCAACTTTGCTTTGCAGTGCTCAAGCAGCTACAACAAAAACCTCGACAAAGTGGGCAGTTACAGTGTTGACAGGTATATTATCTACTTTAAAGTATTATTTATTTGATATAATTATTTTTATGGTAGAAATTATTCAACCAGTCTGTGGCAAATGTGCACTAGTATGCAGGATGGCGCGGTCTGAAAACGCGCGCGTATTCGCACCTCGTTTTTAAAGAGGAGAAATAAGTTTTATCGGGGGTGGAGTGCAGTAATTTCCTACGCGTTACTAGGAAACCGCTCGCAAGGATCGTTTATCAAAGCGGGGTTTTTAAATAGAAACTATATAAACAAATAAAACAAATATAAAGTAAAATGGGTTAAAAAAATGTCGAAAACGAAATCCAAATTGTTTCAGCGGAAAAGAAAAAAAAGCTGTCGAAAAAGCGACCCACACAGAGCCAAAACGAGCAAAAAAGTGAATTGGACAGCCGGCGATCGTCTTTTTCTCCGACAAAAAATGAAACATGTCTATTCAATTGCGAAAAAACGTTTACAAGAAAATAATTTACTGTTCTCGTTTATTCTGTCTGGTCTTTCGCTGACTCCAACGCAGTTTCCGGTAAGTAATTGAAATTATGATTTTTTGGTTTGTTTTTCTCGCGATCTTGTGCAGTGCAATCGCTGTAAGTACGTATCAACACTACAAAATATTTTCTTTTTTCGCCACAGCAAATTGTGTTCCTGCTTCTTCAAGCCACTGAAAATAAATCTGATGGAATTAAAAATCTACTAGACCAGCTGAGTACAGACGAAATGAATATATAGAATGGTCTTTTACAAACAGACAAAGCTAAATCGATGTCAACACAGACGAAGGCGAGCGGCAGTGTTTCAATTGAGCCTGTATGTGTTCAAGCTTGCAGTAAGTGTTGTTTACTAAATTATTATAAAATACGTATAAGATATGGCTCATCAGTCAGTAATGTCTCTCGTTTAATAATCAGGCCCTATCCATTTTTCAGATCCATTAGGTGAACTGTATCTATTTCAGCTTTTAATGTGAAATGCAATCCGGAATGGGTCCTGCTATTTTGCGGGCTGCGGTTTGCGGGCTGCGGGCTAAAATTTGCGGGCTGCGGGCCAAAATTTGCTGTCCGTAAATACAAGATAAAAAATATTTGTGTTTTAAAATATTTGAGAGTACATATCTTATTAGGTTGCCACTCATCGTGATAATACACAACATGTGATCTGTACACATCTTTTCACGTTTTCATGGTTTAAACAAAACGACTGACAAACAAAGTTTGTTCGGCCCAAACAAGAATGATAGCAAGTTTTGTTTGGGTCAAAAATACTCGAATTTTGTACATCCGCACTATGAGACCTAACAATGAGCCACTTAACCGCAAACGTCAATCACAAGCCTGTTATTATTGTACCGGTCTCATTAAAGGCTGGTCATTTTGACTATCATACGCTCCATCATACATCATTTGCGACCCATAATAGTTAAAATAGTTATTATACTAGTCTACCTGACAGGTAGCAAAATGCTGCCTTAGATCTCTGCATAAATGAATTGAAATAAGGACTATGTCAACAACACCAAAAACTAGTTTCAATTCCCAAATTTTTGATCATTTTTGATTGATAAATTGATTTATCAACAACTTTGGCAGTGAATGAATAAATGAATGATTGAATGAATAATTCACTAAATCGGAGCTCCGCTATTAGGTTTACCTAATTTTTATATTATAGTATTTGTTTTATTAAGCTTGCAAAGCATTGTATATAAATGAACAATAACATCACTTCAGGCTCGCTCGCTGCGGCAGCAACCATTATAACCATATCTTGATTGACACTCTAAAAAAAAAAAAAAAAAAAAAAAATCTATGAATATACCTAGTAAATATATAAAGAAATGAACAACTACAAGTATCTTATTTCAATCTTACTGTAATAATTGACGTCTACAACAATTGACACGAATAGCGGCCGTATTTATACGGACGGGATGCATGACAAACTAATCGAAATCAATGCAAATCTTCGTCTACCTTAGCCATCTTAAACAAATTATTGCTTTTACTTATAGTTTTGTACCATCATAATGTTAAAATATTACAAATATTAGAACAAACAGTCGCACTTCAAACGATCTCCAACGCAAGCTTAAGAAATTATATATTTTAGTTTATATACGATAAAACTTTCCAAATATTATCACTTGTATTTACTCCAAGTAAATATACTTTGGGCATCTTGCACAGTAATCGCAGAAAAAAATATTAAATTGGACATATAAAGACACAGAGTTTCACTCACCTTGACCACAAACAAATCCAAGCACGAGGAAGACTTTGGTGTCGAATGACGACACATATACGACGAGGCGCGCAAGGGACGTAGGTAAACGAATTTGCGGTGCATTATGGGTTAAAATCGAGATTTTTACTCCCTTTACAGATTAGGGTTGCTGCCTTGCTCGCTCGCTTCAGGCTCGCTCGCTGCGGCAGCAATAAATGAGCCGGGGAAAAAGACATGTTGCTTGACCTCAACACACTGAGCTCGCACTGTTTACGTGCTTATCACTGTTATCGTGCTGGGTGCTAAAGGGTTAACCTGTCAGTTTTTGACATTTGTCATGGTTTGGAAGCCTCCAAACCTTCCCAGCGGTGTTTTTGATGTTTCGGCCCGGCCTGACAATTTTTTCCTGGACGAACAAACGCATTCGCACTTGTTTCCTGTAGTTGATGGCAGAATTTGTAGTATGTCACGACCAATTAAAAATTTTTTAACACATCGAAGGAAATATTTTTCTCTGCATAATTTCCTTACTGATCTTCATCGATAATTTTTGAATTGCCGCTATCTAAGTAAACGAAAAGCACGAAGTTCAAGGACAATTTGTGGTGCAGTTTTCCTCAGCAGGGAATTTATACGTTTTTACGTAAGCAAAGTTTACGGATATTGTTGTTAACGATTCTTGTACAGTTTATACATTTTCGATTCAATTATTACTCGTTGACATATTTTTGACAAGTTAACGATGTGTTAAAAAATTGGGTGGTTCCAATCCCATTTCCTGTGTGCTCTACATGAGTCCTGCAACATTATTTAATAGATAATCACTGAGGCACACAGCATTCGTGGGTATAATGCAGGCAGCTGAGGGCGCAGCCCGAAGCTGCCTGCATTATACCCACGAATGCTGTGTGACGAAGTGATTATCTAGTATAATTATTGTTCTTTTCGTTGTCTTATTCATTTTCGTTATATTGACTGCTAGGTGGAACTCGCTGCATTATTAAAAATAATGCTTTTAGCTAGAAGCATTATTTTTGATAATGCAGTTTGCTGTTTGTTGAAGTGTGACCTAATGCATTCGTTGAGATAATACTGAGTAAAAACAATGGGTTGTGATGAGAACAGTGATTATTTCGAGTATAAACAAAATTCTGGTAACTTTGCAATTGTCGACCGTGCGTTTGCACTTCGTTATAACAGCATAGCAATAATAATGAAAAGCTACGTGAAATACGATAATGTATGTTTTGTTTTAAAAAACAGAACTTTGTTGTTATTGTGTTATGTGATGGAGTGGAGATCATTTGAGTACTGTCATGAAGCCGTGCGTGTCAGAATACAAAGTAAATTTTGCATCAAACACACTCGTAATTTCTCACATGATTTCAAATAATTATGCCCCACTCCGTGTTCTAGATACTATGAATAAGCAGTATTTTAGTATACCCAGTTCATGTCACGTCACGTGACATCCCAATTCGCGCAAGCCGATTTAATATTCATCTATCTATTCATCAAAATTGTTTGTTTGTTTGTTTGCTTATTTGGTTGGTTGGTTAGTTGGTTGTTTGCTTGTTTGTTGCTATTATGATGTCGAATTGTTTTTTGTTGCGACAAATTCAATGTGATATTTTTATTTTGTTTATTTATCCGGTTTTTTGTTTGTTTCGTCTTTGTCTAATGTTGTTGTTTATTTATTTTGTTTGATTGCTTGTCTGTGTCTTATTTTTTGGTCCGCAGCCGGTAAATTTTGGCCCGCAGCCCGCAAATTTTGGCCCGCAGCCCGCAAATTTAGGCCCGCAGCCCGCAAATTTTGGCCCGCAGCCCGCAAATTTTGGCCCGCGAACCGCAGCCCGCACGTTAGTCGGACTCATCCGGAATACACACCAGCGTTTTTTAGTTAAGAAGCTAGCACAAAATTGCTAGAGTGATTTTCATAAACCTAAAGTGAAGTGATACAATTACACAGTTCTTTTAATAGGGAAAAGTTCAAAAGATAAACGACATTAGAGTTTACTACTTGGTACTATGTAACCATTTCAAGGATCATGAAATATATATACTGAAATAACAAAATCCAAAACTTTTTTTATTTCCATTGTAGAAATTGTACAAAACAACATCCAGAAACTTCATAGATATTGCACCAAAAACAAACATCAGTATAAAACTCGCACGGAACTCCAAGATCTCTGTAAAAAGGCAAAGGTTGAACAGTTATGGAGAGGAGTCAGTATTTTGACAAAATCAAAAAATGCACAAAATCACAAAAAAGGAAAGACATTGGGAAGGTAAATGTCAAGATATATTATTATTCATTTGGATAATAAACATATTTTTTTAAGAATAAACAATGGTCCCAGTTTTAGGTTGTAAAAAATCAGACCAATTAATTTACTGTTAAACATAACTATTCTAAGGTGAGAGCCATAACTCAGTGACTTGAGTTCAGAAGTCAAAAGAACAACTCCCAGGGATTAAAAATGGAAGAGTACTTCAGATTCAATGGTATAAAGAGACAACCACTACAGCTTCTAAACCACACTGGGTTGTCAAAATCAGAAACGACATCAAGGAGAGATGAAAAATCCAGGATTGATGAACACAAAGCAAACCTTAAGAAACTTGAAGAGGCAGGTATTAACAATATTGCTAAAGAAATTGATAAAATATTAATTTTTTCCTGATTTTTACTTTTAGACTCTCATACAACAGAAGAATACACCTGAACTACTTGCAGATGATTTCAACAGAAGCCACTTTAATTGTGCACCTTTGGTAGAAAAAACTTCAACATCAACTCATAATTTTGCCTATTGGCTGAACTCTAGACACGAAGAAGAAGTTAGAATGGAGGAGTTATATGTACAACTGACATACCAGTAAATGATCCAGAAGTAAATAAAAAAAATTAGTTTGCAAAAAAAACCTTTTATCACAGTTTGACAACAACAATGAAAATATCTGTACATTATAGGTCATTGACACCAAGTACATCTCAAAAAGAAGTCAGGAAGTGCTTACACAGATGCAAAATGACAGCTACATGAATACATGGATATTGAAATCTAAGGAGATGTGTGCCATGAAACTAAATGAGCTGGAGGCATGTGAGAATACTGGGATGAGACTAAACACATGGTAAGCATTATGCAAATTATGTGTTTTGTGGTATATGTAATATTTAGTGCATTTGTCATGTGTCTTTGGTTTTTGAAAAAACAAGAGCAGAAACTTGTACAAATGCAGCAACTCTCACAGGAAGGAAGATTTTCTGAACAAGCCTTTCCAAAGATTGAAGGAGCAATGACTCTAAAAGACATACATCTCATTGATTGTAAAAAAGGCAGTTTGGGAAAATTCATGTTGTCATGTCTAGTACATTTTAACTCTTGTGTACATTGTAATCATTATCAAAGAACTAATTTTGTTGTTTTCAGTATATCAAAAAAATCTATATCTGTTGAACATCTACAATTGCTCAGGATACTTGAATGTTTTACACTGTCATGTGTTACTTTAGGATATGTTAAAACAGTAACTGATCTAGTTGAGATATGGAAAGATGTTAAACAGCAATTTCCATTGTGAATGGATGGTACTGAATGTATCCCAACCCCAACAGACTTCCCTTTATTCAGAGATGGTTTGAGAGCAGTCTACTACGAGGAATACAAAGATGAATTTAGCTCATTCATGGTACCTTTACCAGACATAAAAAAATGATTATTTTTCTTATTACTATCTTAGATCTTTGAAATACAATTCATACAAACATTATAAATCATTATATTTCAAGACTAATGTCTTTTTCTGTTATATACCAAACTTTCATATGGGTAAAAGTGCTCACTCTGGCCTTTTCATCCACTATTATGAGATCATCATTTTGCCACTGTATGAATTTCTCCACCCAAATGCCACACCAATAAGACCAAATGCTCGGTTTGGACGGCAGGCATACTATCTGACTCTGCTACGGGAAGCCTGGCAAATGCAACGCAAGGATGTTCTTCCAAGTGCAACAAACGATGAAACCAAGTATGTGTGTGCACAAATCCCCCAATTTATTTGAAAGGTAATAATTTATTAATATTACATTTGTTCAATACCAGATGGAAGCCTCAGATAGCATTTCTACTGATATTCTTTGATGAGTATTTGGGATTGGCTTTGGACGTAATTGGTGCATTTTGTGCTAATGATAAGAACATATGGAAATAAATATACACATAGGATCTTTGCAAATAACTCGGACATAGTCTTTGAGAGCTTTTATATGGGATAGGCATAACAGAAATCTTCACAAAAGTCCTTGTGCGCAGTAAGCTTTGCTTGATTTGAGCGCTATTCGTGAAAATAACTACTTTTGTCGCCATTTTGATTTTCACCGTACACAATCCATACACCAAAAAAGCAGATTTTTTCAAGCTGGAATCGGTTGAAATTCCACATCCATTGTCTTTAGTGACCAAACCTTCATATCAAATATTTGTTTCTGTCTCATAGCCTTAAATGTGTAAGATAAATCCATGAAAGCTGTATATAAAAACAAACTAAAATCTTCACTACCTCGATGGAATGATTTTTTCTCTCTCATCCAATCAGAACGCTCGAATTCAAGCCCTCGACATTTGTCGCAGACCGGTTCAAGCTAAAGTGATGAAAAAAAAGCAACAAAACAAGTCAAGGTCAAAGTTTAACAAAACTATTTAGAAAGACCAAAAATAAGAATTTCATCAAGTGCTTTTTGATAGACCATAGAGTTTGCCCTTTCTAATACAGTACTGGATGCACAGATTAAAAAGCAGAAAAGACAAAATAAAGAAAATACCAAACACAAACCTGCAATCGCACTGAAGCAAATTCAGAAGCCTTACTAAAGAAGGTATGGTTCCACGTCTCCTTATACCGGTGTAGACGAGGTAGAGAAGTCAAGCGAAGTCTATCCACAAGTCTATACACATTTTATTTTTGAACTAGATGACCAGGGTCGTGACTTCGGAACACAAAGAGCTAACAAAAAAACATTCTGGAGGTTTAGCTGACATTGAAAGCTACGAGAAGATGGGACGAATGTATAAGACCAACAGTAATTACGACGGGTATACATCTTTGTCTCTCCAACGTCTATCCAAAATGTCAAGCGTTCTTTCAATATCCAGTGAAAAACAAATAGAGCCCTGCATGTGATGTTTGGTATGAAAACAGCCCTGTTAAGGAGACAATCCTTTAACATTTTCTATTTCGCATTTTATCTTGTTTTTCAGTTAATTAATCAATTGAGATAGCTGTGTGCATGCAATTGGATGGATGTTTGATGTCTTGTTTTCTGTTATCTAGGGAATGTGCTAATGCTTTTTACTTAGTACTTTTATCTTCATTTGGTTTTGTTTATACGAATCTGATTATCATGATTTGGGATATCAGTTCTGATTTGTATCTGAATTCCATCACATCTTATTGTGCACACACAGTTGTTCCATAGTTTTATATATTTCTAGGTTTTGCATATTTTATCTTTATAGTTTCGCTTCTTTTATGGAAGTGTTTCTGAGTGTTTCTAAATCAGCCAATCATGGTGAAGCTAGGTCACGCACGGTTACACAATATAAGCGATGTAGTAGCTCGAAATTAATGAATGAGTTGTGAAACAGTAGTAGGAGTTGTGGACTACGAATAAAGACTTGTGACTACCATTTGGCTAGTTCTCCTTTGTGTGGAAAAGAACATTCTCACAGCTCTATGGGAGTCAACAAGCTCTCAAAAATCGGATGTCTCAAATCAGCACTGAAGCACAGCTATCTCGAATATTCACTGACCATTCAGTCAGAGCAACAACCATACATTGTGGATGATTTCATATAGTGGATAACTTTATCTAGTGAATACCTTTATATAGTAACTTTATAACTTTATATAGTAACTTTTATAACTTTTATCTAGTGGATAACCTTATATAGTAACTTTATAACTTTATATAGATTCCATAACAAGCAGATTCCATATAGTGGATAACTTTATCTAGTGGATAACTTATTTCAGATTTTGTGCAACCAGCCCCAGGGCTCTAACATTTTCTGTATAGCCAGGTTGAGATTGAGTGATATTTCCTCAGACAACCTTACTTGGAAAATGAGGTGCACAAAAACGTATGTCAGTTTGCGATTTACCAAAAAAAAAAATCAGTTCTGTTCAAGACGTCCTGTGTAGTTATTGTTTGGTCTGTATAAGTTTATTTTATTAATTTAGTTTAGTCTTCTGCAGCCTATCATTTTAAAGAACATTGAATCATACCACCTGGTCACATCTGGGGGAGCCTGAATCTTCTAACAAATGAATTTGTGTTGACACTTAAATGCAACATATTATGTTTTTAAAATATCTATTTTTCTATCAAAATGGGTATATACTGACAATAAACATAAAGTAATATTTTTCCTTGCTATGAACAATAATAGCTGGCATAAAAACGCCTTTTACAAAAATATTTGTAAATAAACTTTGGGCAGTTTAAACACTCCAGGAATGTGTTCTTTAACAAATTAATAACAGTGGTACATGATTGATATAAGGGTTCAAACGCTAGGGCGAGGTTTTGCATTGGAATTCAAGACCGAGGGCCGCAGGCCCGAGGTCTTGAATTCCAATGCAAAACCGAGCCCGTGCGTTTGAACCGGTTTATAAACCAGGCACGCCCCAATTCTATTGTTTTTATGCAAGATTTAATCAGGTCTTTGGAATGTTATTGGCATTAAAAGTCCACGGTACTCAATAAGGCGTTTGTTGAAATGGAACGGATTTTACAATAGATATCAACAGTATTTTTGTACTAGCTTAATGACGTTTTCAATAATGTATTCTTATCAACCAGGCACGCCCCAATTCTATTTTTTTATGCAAGACTTAATCAGGTCTTTGGAATGATATTGGCATTATAAGTCCATGGTATTCAGTGAGGCGTTTGTTGAGATAGAACTGATTTTACAATGGATATCAACAGTATTTTTGTACTAGCTTAATGACGTTTTCAATAATGTATTCTTTGCGCTCTATAGTCAATTTGAAGTTGTTCAGTTGTATACCAAAATCTTTTCTAATTATAGTACAAGTTCAAAGAGTACTTTGTTTTGCTAGGACGGCGGTGTTTTTGTCAACCGACATAAATGCACAACGAAACAGTTGAGTTTGTGCAAAGTGAACTTGCATGAGCCGGGTCTGCATGTGATAGATGCGCTGGTGAATCGAAGATGAGTTTAAGCGACGACGAAGAAAGTATATTCATTACTCCTCAACATGGTGGTTATTATCCAAGCCAACAACTCCCTGGCTTTGGTGAGGATATTGGTGATTTGTTAGAACTAGAGCAAGACAACGAAGAACACATGTCCCAAAATAACATAAAACATAGATTTTCTCTCCCGTTGACTGAGGAGCAGGTTAAGGAGAAAATTAAGACATGTGTACCGAAAGCTACGTTGTACAAAGATGCGTGGGCTGTGAGAATGTTCGAGGAGTGGAGACATGAAAGAAATTTGCGAGTGTCAAATTCAGTGGAAGGAAGCAATGATACCATATCTTCTGCAAGCTTGAAAGAGATGTCAAATGGTATGCTGGATAAGAATTTATCGCTTTTCATCATTGAAACAAGAAGAAAAGACGGTGGGAAATTTCCACCAGCTACACTACATGGAATTATTGCCGCTATTCAACATCATTTGAAAATGACAGGGCGAAATGTACAGCTATTCAATGACCCCGACTTTTCACAGTTGAGATCATGCCTAGATGCTTCCATGAAAGAAGCGGCCAGCGAAGGCTTAGGAAGCTCCAAGAAACAGGCCGAAATAATAACATTTGAAGAAGAGGAACAATTATGGAATAAAGAATTGCTCGGGGACAAACATCCTGAACAGTTACTGAATACTATTGTATACCTATTAGGCCTTCACTTCGCTTTACGTGGAGGTCGTGAGCACCGAAGGTTAAGAAGAATGAATTCACAAATAACTATTGGCAAAGATGAAAAAACTGGTCTAAAGTTCTTGCAGTACAGTGAGGATGTGTCAAAGACAAATTCAGGAGGGTTAAGAGATCGTAAACTAAAGCCAAAAACAACCAGAGCGTATGAACAGAAGGCCAACAAAGAGAGATGCGTTGTGCGTTTGTACGAAAAGTACCTCAGTTTATGGTAAGAATTTTAATTCATATATAATTTTATATAGGTCTTTCTTTGTGATCATTTTCTTCTTACAATGCTTATGTTTTACATATTTCTCTTAAAAGCCCCAACTACAAGCCTGGAGAGCAAGATGCGTTATATTTGACTCCCCTCAAACGCCCCAAACCTGACTGTTGGTATAGCTCAGTACCTGTTGGCCATAACAAGTTGACTTCTACCGTGAAAACAATGTGCGAAGCTTGTGGGTTAAAGGGATACAGGACAAACCATTCTCTTCGAGCAACGGCGGCGACACGTTTGTATGACGGTGGTGTAGATGAACAGCTTATTTGTGAGAAAACAGGTGTGTGATGGGATTGGAAGTTAGTTATTTACACTGAATTAGATTCTAATAGCTGTTTTTATTTCAAATGTCTTATTAGGTCATCGAAGCAGTGCCGTACGAAGCTACAAGCGCACCTCTGTAGATCAACAGGTAATGGTGTCTGATCTTTTACATGGTTGTCCGTCTCCACCAAAAAAGGCCAAACTTGAAGAGCTAACAGTGGACGCAATCGACAACGAGAAACAAGAAGATAAGCAATCAGAGAATTCAAAAAATGTCAATATCAACCTTAACTTTTTGTAGAGAGTCTATCAATATCGATTGAATTAAGAATAAATATTATTGTTGCACATAAGTTTTTTTCGTATTAGTCATTCATTTCATTGTAGTTCTTGCAGCCTTGATTATCAGCAGAGAAGAGTGGTTGTGAAATATAGACCTGGGACGCAGGTCTTGAATTTTGAATTCAAGACCTATCCCGGGTTTATAACTCAGCCCCACACTCCCCTGCTGATGATCAATGCCGCCCCCAACTTGTATAATGTCTTCCATTGATTTTCAAAACCCACATAGAACAATAGAATTGGGGCGTGCCTGGTTAATAATTCTTGCTTCTCACATGGAATAGTTCCAAATGCTATGAAAATAGCATAACGTAATTCCTATATACAAAAAAGATTCTAAACTAACTTTATCAAATTATCGTCCAATCTCACTCCTCTCTATATTTAGCAAATTATTTGAGAAACTTATGGCAAATCGCCTAAAAATTTTTTTAGAAAAAAATAAGATTCTATTCCAAAATCAGTTCGGGTTTAGAAGTGATCATTCGACAGACTATGCTGTTCTTAGTATTGTAGATAAAATACAATTAGCAATGGATGACTCGGATTACTCCTGTGGTATTTTTCTAGACCTCAGTAAAGCCTTCGATACGGTGAACCATGAGATACTTATACAAAAACTTGATTATTATGGAATTAGAGGCATTGCTAAGACATGGTTTACTTCTTATCTTTATAATCGTAAACAATTTGTCACTGTTAATAATCAATATAATTCTGAGCTCGAAACAATAACAACTGGAATTCCACAAGGTTCTGTGCTTGGACCTATTTTATTTTTAATTTACATAAACGACTTTCATCTTTGCTCTTCGTTATTTGAATTTCATCTTTTTGCAGATGATGGTAACTTGTTCTATAAAAACAAAAACATTCACATCCTTCAACAAAATATAAATGCTGAACTAAGTAAAATTCATTCATGGCTATATGCCAACAAACTATCGCTCAATATTGACAAGTCGAATTTTGTTTTATTTCATTCACGACAAAAGAAAATCAATGTAAATTTTGAACTTAAGCTAAATAACAAGTTACTTAAGCAAGAAAAAAGTATCAGATATTTAGGTGTCTACATTGATAGTAATCTCTCATGGAAGGACCATGTTGACTATATCTCTAAAAAGATTAAACGTAATATTGGAATATTATTGAAAGTGCGACATTATGTCACTACATCTGTACTTGTAAATCTTTACTATGCGCTCATTTATCCCTTCTTGATCTACGGGACTTTAAGTTGGGGCCACACGTATAAAACTACTTTAAGGCCAATAGTTGTATTGCAGAAAAGGGCGTTGCGACTAATGGATTTCTCTCCTTATCAAGCTCATACAAATCCTATTTTAAAAAAATTCAATATTCTTAAACTATCAGATCTTGTAGAGTACTGTACCTTGATATTCATGTACAAATTTAAAAATAATAGTTTGCCATGTAGTTTCAATAACGTTTTTAAACATATCACTGAGGTACACAGCTACCAAACAAGATCAGCTACAAAAAATAATCTATATTTACCTAAAGCAAAAACAAATTATGGCAAATTTAACATAAAATTCATAGGTACAAAAACCTGGAACTCTCTTGATAAAGGGGTTCAAACTCTTTCAACTCTAAAAAAATATAAAGCTTGTCTTAAGGAAAACATTTTGAATTCATATTAGCAATATACATCCGTTTTCATATTTGAAAAGTGTTTCTGATACTTGTCTTAATTTTGCCATAATTCTGTCTTGTTGTAATGTGTGTGTGTGTGTGTGTGTGTGTGTGTATGTATGTAATGTACGAGTGTATGCATTTGTGTTATATGTTTTCTTTCTTTCTTTTTCATGTGAAATATATAGAAATCATAGTATATACCCACTTTTCTCTATAAGAAATTATGAATTTTGAACGGAAAATGGTCCTGGCACCTGATTAACTCTTAAAGTTATTAGCTGGGACCACTACCTAATTTTATTGAATAAGTATAGATATTGTAAGTGTTTCTGTGATATGTATTCATGCAGGGTAGAAATAAAACTATATTGTTGTTGTTGTTGATTTTTTAGTACTCACAATATGCCATTTAACTCTAAATGAATTTAACTATTTGCAAAACCTTACACAAACACAAGGAATATAAATGAGAGCAAACTTTTAAATTTAGCCATATATGATATGATAATCTCAAATCTAGAAAATCATTTGGATGTTATAAAATTTTGAGTTAGTATTTAGAGTTGAGTTTTGAATATTGTTTGATTGCACTGTATTTTTTTATTATTGATTTATACTGTTATTTAAGATTTCACTTCTTGCACAGGAGTATGAACAAATAAACACATCATTATAAAGAAAACAATGGACAAACATAACCACAATGTGTCAGTTCCTATAAATACATTAAGCATTAGTAAGATTTATTTCTTGGGTGTATGGTGTGCACACATCTAACTAGTAAATGATGCTAAATTTTAGCTTAAGGCCTAGTTTATAAATCAAAGTTCACATGCAACAGATAATCAGGCAGTCTTCGTTCATTGAACTGAATTTAACACATGGGAAATTGCCTAGTCAACTAGATCTTATTGTAAGTCTTTTCTGCTTAAAGTGTATGTTAAGTTGTTGTTGTGGTTATTTAGACAACTTAATTAAAGTATAGTCTCATCCACAATGCACTGTAAGAAAGTGTTATCATTTACATACAAAAGTCACAAAGTGCATAAAAATGTAATTAACAGCAAGCATTCCAAGACTGAAAGTAAACTATGAGATTTCAAGCATAATATTATTCAACAGGTTTCACTTCATCAAATTTCAACATTGCTGATATTGCATAAGCAGGATATTCATTTGAAGGGCACCATCCTGTATGAGACAACACCTAAGTTTAACATTACAAAGCATAAAGTACATAATGTCGATTATATAACATATATAATTGAGTTAATGCTTTTTACAAAATCATAATTATGCTGTATGGAATCTGTTATGACATTTACACAAAAACAGTAAGAAGCTGGGTCTATTTATCTAGTAAGTATACTAAATATGAACATACTGCTTTTCTCTAAGAGGTTGTCCAGTTGACAACTAATTTAGTAAGCATGCTAAACCTGCTACAGTGTGGTACACTAGTGTACATATTATTATTCAGTCATTTTGCAATCAAATTTGTTGGCTATGAACAGGGCTCAAAATATAACAAAATTTCACCTGCTACTTGATATATTATTGTTTTGCTTTCATGATCATTTTGGACTGCAAAATATTCAATGTCATTCGGCCATTGGCTGCTATTCAGAGCCATGATACCTTTAAACTTCCAAAAATGATAACTTGATGTGCAAATATTAAACTTGATCTCATACTGACCAAATTATTTTGTGTTAACTGGACTTTTGAAATGAAAGCTGATTCAAAGTCTTGGTCTAAAGAACTAAGTGAAAACTAAAAGATATGTTTCCCAGAACATGTTTCACAACTTAGAAAAGAAAAAAAAAAACTGTACCTTTTACCATTGAACTACATTGATAATCTGGAAATAAAGTTTAAGAGCTTCCTCAACATTCTGTGGTTTTTGTCATCTTTGTCTTTGCATTGCATAGTTAATATAATCCTCAAAATCTTTGTCAGTCGTGCCAGGATGCAAACAAAACGGACAGGCAAACCATCCATTAAACTGGATAAGTTCTTGAAACAAACACATGGTTCCAGGGCCCCATATGGCCCTCACAATATGCTGTACAAATGCATTGTACAGAGCAAATCAGGTAAATAAAAAAACGTTTAAACTGTAATAATCAAAAGGGGGAAAAAGAGGGTATTAAACACAGTACGCAACAAGGAATGAAAAATATATACTGCAAGCACACATTTTTAATAATAATCTGTCATACATTTTAAACTAAATGTTAATACAATATATTCCTGTGTATTGCAGAGAGCAAGGAGGAATTGATAAAACTCATAAAAGCTTTAGACTCTGCTATGTCTGGCAATAAGAGTAAGAAAAGGAAGGCTACCAATGACCCAAAGGAAGAGAAAACTCAACAAAAACACACAGAAAAGCTATCTGCAGATGAGAATGAAATAAAGAGAAGGAAAGAGGAAAAGAAATTAGAACAGATGAAAAAAAGAAGCTGCAAAGAAGAAGGAGGAACAGTTGAAGAAAAAAGTAGAAAAAGACAAGGAAAGAAACATCGCTCTAAACAGAAACAAAACACTTATACAAGAAATGCAAGCTTTTGATGACATTATTACACTAGAAGTTGACAGCTGCACTGAAGATTTTGTTACTGATGAAGATGAAGATGACAGTCTTGTCCAAAATGCTATATAAATCTTGACTTCAGTTACACCAAAACCTAACAGCAAAGACCATCCAAAAGTGGGACAAAAATGTCCCAGACAGAAATTTAAGCATTAAGCTTCGACAGAACATCAAGCGTCAGAACTGTGCCATGAATGTCCATATAAAGTTCAACTTGAGCAGGCCTTATTAGAGAAATCAAAAGGTAAGTTTTGTTTCCATTTGATGAGTTTATCTGCACAATTTAGTGTGAAGGCTTGCTTGCTTCCTTGGAAAAGGAAGAATGCAATGGAAGAACAGCTGCTTTGGATGCTAGGCCTCTAATAAGTGTTTTTAAATTCTAATAGTTCAACAAGGTACAAGTGTTGAGCCTAATTCTCGTCCTCGAGCTGGCAAACTTGACAAAGAGTTGGCATCAGCGTATCAAGTAAGTAATATTTGAAAAAATCATTTCATTTCATATTTTATGCTACAATGGTTGGAATATTAACACCAAAATTTTCCTATTTTACACATTGTTCTACTACTATTATAATGCAACAAAATATGTGATATGGAATGATTGTAACTAAGCGTTGGAAAACACTGTTCTAAATTAACAAATCGAACAAACTCAATACAATTATTACAGACAAATATGGAATATATGGGGGATCAGTTTCCCCTTCAGGCTCAGAGGAACAATGTAATTATAAAAATAGTCATTCTGTTCTCCTATTTCAAAACTGCATCATTTTTATTTCATCAGTTGCATCAAGTGATGGTAGTTAATTGTTTCATTGCAGATGCAAGAGTTAATACCTGGGTCAGCAATTTTTGTGTATCCAGTACATCTCGATACATCAAACAAAAAAAGCACGCCAACCGCTCAAGCTCGGTATTTATTGAGCTGTTTTTATACAGGATCGGAGCTTTTGGAAACAGGAAATCTCACACGGAAAATCAACAAAAAAGGCCTAGACGCAGATATTGTTGAAGCTATTGTAGGTATGTTGTATAAGGATCAAGATCAGCTTTATATTAAATTTTGTAAACTAGCTTTCCATCTTTGGTAAGAGCATTATGGAAAAGTTTTCAAATTATATGTGTGCAAAACGATTTGAAAAATGTTTCGTACAAAACCATTTGAATTGGTGATTTGTATTGCAACAGGCACATAATGCATCCACCTTAACGCTCAGCTCATTTTCATTGATTAAAAAAAACTTAAAAGTGATATAAATCATTGGAAACATCAATATAATTATGCTGAATTTAAAGCGATAAAAGTTTTAATTTAAAAATTTAGAATAATTTAGAGTGCACACCCGAAATCTGTGAAACGAATAGTACTTATTACTACAAAATAGTGTTGGTTAGACGATGACGAAACAAACGAATTAGCATAATTTATCACCTATCTTGTACTATTTATGTTTCACAGATTAAGTGTGTGTACTCTAGCAAATTGCTTTTCTAATTAATCACAATTAATTTGCAGCTTATACTACCAAGAAATACCCAGCTATGAGGCCTTCTGCCATCCGCACTTCTCTAAGATGCAAAATTGAGGGTTTAAAATCACACAAAAAAGTAGCACCCAAGCTACTTAAATACACAGGCACCTTTCGCACAATTTTATAACAATTAACATCATTTCGATGTACTTCTTTTGTACCATTTTTCGTATTAATTAATTTACAGCGATTTCTTATATTCTTATGATGGTCAATTATAATACTTTAAATTCATTTCATATCTATGATATTTATATTTTGAATTTCTGCCTACCTTTATGATATTACCTGTATGATAATTAAGGTAAGCAATATTTACGCACATTAAAATTCTTCTTTGAATACTATACCAAAATGTGTTATTTATTTGTTTATTGCTAGTTTGATGATAATTTATATCTAATTATTTCATATAGTTGTACATATATGTAGAAATTTGGGATATATTCTAAATATATCTGTATTAGATATATCTGAAATATATCTAGTTTTAGTTTGGTTCCAAAAAGTGTTTTAAAGATCCTGCACACATTTAAATATCTCTTGGATACATTTCAGATATATCTAGAATATATTTTTGTTGATATATTTGAGATACATCTATATGTGAATGTATCTAAAATATATTTTGTAGGGTTCCAAAAGATGTCTATTTGAAATATATCCATTTCTACCTTACGAGGACTTGTTTAAAGACACCGAGGACTGCGGTCCCAAAGTCTGCGAAAGTATCGCTAAACGTGTGAACAGTGCTTGCACGAAGAGACCGGCAAAAGAACAATTTGCCGCTATACAGAAAAAAGTGCATGCGACCAGAGAATTGTGAGTATCTTAAAACTCCTCGGGTGAATCCTGAGCTCTGGGATGATTTACACGACAAAACGAGGGGTAGAGAAAGCTCTCTACAGGCTGTGCAGAAGAGTTTAATCAAAGGAATTATCCCAGTTATAACTTTGTCCGACAAAGTGGTCGAAGCCAGGAAACGGAACAAAGATTCGCTAAGGATTACAGATATCTACGACCTCGTGGTCGACGCTGTTACTCTGTTGAGTAATTATGTGTATGGCTTTTCAATGAAAAGAAGAGAGCTACTTAAGTCAGAAGTGGCTCCAGCATACAAATCCTTATGTCATGAATCACAACCAATTACAACGATGTTGTTCGGAGATGAATTGCCTCAGAGCATTCGTAATATTGCCCAGGTGAAGCGTATGGCTCGCAATGTGAATAACAAGCGTAAGCGAGAATACCAATCAAGCAAAACCTATAATAATGAGAAGAAACCTCGTTATTCTAACGCGTCTTTAAACTACAGGCGCGACTATTGCAAACCATGCTACAGGAAAACCGAAGCCGCTCATGCGAGTCAGAGCAAAAGCTCAACAACGTCCAAACAACAGTGATTGAAAAGCCGGCCTGTCACAAGGTAGGTGGGCGTTTAGCTCAATTTATTAAGGCTTGGAAAAGCCTTTCTAGTGATGAATGGATTTTACGGGCGGTTAGGGGTTACAAAATAGAGTATATTTGTGAGCCCGTTCAAAACAAACTCCCAATGAAAATGGGGTTTTCAAAGTCTGAGGAGAGTGCAATCGACTGTGAAATTGACAAGTTGCTAAACGAAGGCGCAATTAGGCGCGCTTGTTTCCATTCAAATCAATTCATCTCGAACTTGTTTACAATCCCAAAGAAATCTGGCGACCTAAGGCAGGTCATCAATTTAAAACCATTGAACAAGTTTGTTCAATATCATCATTTCAAGATGGAAAACTTGAATTCTCTGCTGGATTTGATATCGATCGGTGATTTCATGATCACGATCAATCTAAAGGATGCCTATTTTACAATTCCTATGCATGAGGAACATTACAAATATTTGCGATTTGAATGGAAATCTGATTTGTTCGAATTTACGTGCCTCCCGTTTGGACTCTCCTATTTACCTCGAGTTTTCACTAAAGTTATGAAACCCATTGTGGCTGAGCTTCGCAATAAGGGCATCAAGTTAGTCATATATTTGGATGATTTAGCTATTGTTAGCCGGTCACATAAAAAGGGTGAGATGGATGCAACAATTGTTGTCAATCTATTGGAGTCGCTAGACTTCTTTGTAAACCACGAAAAGTCATCCCTCACTCCGTCGCAACAAATTACTTACTTGGGGTTTGTCATTAATTCAGTGAATATCTTTGCCAAAAGAGAAATTGGACCATTTGATAACTCAAGCAAGGGCTTCGTACAATAAAACATTTTGTACAGTTCGAAATTTGGCACACATGATTGGTCTGATTGTGTCCTCTTTCCCAGCAATAAAGCCAGCCAAGCTTTATTACAGAGAATTAGAGGCTCTCAAGCAAAGAGCTTTGCATGAGAATGAGGACAATTTCGAAGCAAAAATTTGCTTGTCAGACGAAGCTAAGATTGTGTTAGAATGATTCATTTCTAAAAGTAGGCTCTTTAATGGCGCTTGCTTGGTTAAGCCTAGTATAACCATTACATTGACAACAGATGCCTCCCTTTCAGGTTGGGGGCTTGTGTGTGAGGATCAATCTACCAATGGGGCGTGGTCCCTAGGGGAACAAAATTGGCATATCAATTGCTTAGAACTTATGGCAATCTGGTTTGGAATTCAATGTTTTGCCAGATCGAAGCGTTACATCAAGGTCCTTTGTGACAACACTTCCGCAGTGTCCTATATTAATAATATGGGAGGTAGATCGGTAAGCCTTCACCGGACTGCCAAAAGTATATGGGAATGGTGTTTTGACCACCAGTGTACAACAGAGGCCTTTCATTTGCCAGGGAAATTAAATTCCCAAGCTGACGGCCTCTCCAGGGAACACAGCTTTAACCTGGAATGGATATTGGACCCAGAGGTTTTTCAAAGAATTAAATATTTATTCTTTGAGCCTGAGATAGATCTTTTTGCATCCAGGCTCAATCATCAAACCCCTGTTTATGTCTCATGGAAACCAGACCCGGGAGCGACAGCTATCGATGCCTTCTCTTTAGATTGGCATAACTTAAAGCCTTACTTGTTTCCTCCTTTCAGTCTTTTAGGAAAAACGCTAGCCAAGCTGAGAGACGAAGCAGTCCCAGAGGCAATAGTAATAGCTCCTTGGTGGCCAACATCACACTGGTACCCACTGTTGCTGCAGCTAGTGATAGATCTACCGCTCCTGCTTCCGAGATCAAAATATCTTCTGATACTACCCCAAGACAAGGACAAGTTGCATCCCTTGCATCAATCTCTACGCCTAGCTGCGTGGCATGTATCAGGACAAGACTCCAAGATCAAGGAATCTCTGCCAAAGCTACTCAATACGTGCTTAAATCCTGGCGCCCAGGGACAGAGAAACAATACTCAGCAGCATGGAAGTGTTTTTGTCGCTGGTGCGAGGGGAGGCAAGCAGATCCCCTTCAAGGTTCTTTAAGCATGGTGTGTGATTTCTTAACAGACCAGTTTGAGGTTTTGCAGAAATCGTACTCGACAATCAATTCATATAGATCTGCATTGTCTTCAGTACTGCTACCTGTGGATGGCTACCCACTGGGAGAACATCCTATTATTGTAAGACTACTTAAAGGGATGTTTGTGTCAAGACCTCCGGAGCCAAACTACACTTGTACCTGGAGAGTTAGCATCCTATTGGAACTTCTTGCAAAATGGGTCCCACTAGCAAACCTGACCAGAAAACAATTGACATTGAAAACTGTCGCTTTAATGGCACTTACGTCAGCACAGAGAAGTCAAACTTTAGAAGCATTGAGAACTGATTGCATGACATTGTCAACACAAGAGATACAGTTTTGTGTAAAGGACATTCTGAAAACTTCTAGACCTGGAAAAAATTCAATTGCCATTTCATTTCAAGCCTTTCCTGAGAATGAAGGGCTTTGTGTCTATTCAACCTTAAAGGAGTATATCTCCTGTATGCAGCTCAACAATTTCACGATGGTTGAAAGAGACACTGAAATCGGTTGGTATAGACACAACTATCTTTAAGGGACACAGTTACAGGTCTGCGTCCACATCCAAAGCAGATGACCTTGGTGTGTCAGTGGATGTAATCTTAAGGGCTGCCAATTGGGCTAGCACTGGAACATTTAGTAAATATTATAAGAAAAAGATTTGTGATGACGGGGCTTTTGCACAAGCAGTGCTAAGTGTTTAATGACTTTACTGTAACATGTTCCAGTTTTGTTGCCTTAATAAATATGTTATGTTCACTAATGATGTGGGTTCAATATGCTAGAAGGCGCTCAGGCAGCATCAACTTTGAACTCTGCATAATGAATCCCGCAGTGCGGAGCATTATACGAAGGAGAATAAGAAATTATTTGCATAACAATGATCTTTGAACCGTGATGGCCTGGTAACTAATGGCGAAAAAATGCATAATGAATCCCTAGTGCTACGCATTATACTCGGAGAATCATAATTATCCTTCAGGTAAGCTACCTTTGTCTAATTTCTTATTCTCAGACTGCTGCAGCATTTTTTGCCAGATTTGGTGAAAGAAGAACACAGGGATGAAATTTCAGCAGAATTTCTAGGTAGTAGATTAGACTTATAAAAAATATCTCAAATGGTGGGAAGCTGTGTTGACTGCCAGAAATATGGTTGATTTCCCAGAATGCATTGTGATATTTTTTGTTGATTGAAACACATGTAGTTTGAAAGAGGTATGTTTGTAGGGCTGTAGTGCTATGAATAGAATGAAATAAAACTTGAAAAACTTGCATAAGCTTAGCAGAATTTTCTCAATGTTAAAGTTTTTGCTTGAAGGAAGTTCTACTTCGTCATTGGTCAAAGTCGCTACGAAGTCACGTGAGATAGCACGCGGCGAGCGAGCAAGCAGTTGCGCCTGGTGATAGAGCAAGTAGGTTTGCGAAAGCAAACTTCAACTTCAATTTCAACTTCAACTTCAACTTCAAGCGGAAAAAATGTCAATAAACACTTCTGAGGACGAACAACCATCAGTGGATGATCGGGATACAGACGCCTTCATGTCATTACTGTCACGAATGAACGATAACATGATCGCCATGGGCGAATCTCTCAAACGCCTGGATCATGGCACAAGCGAGGCAGAAACTGCTGCTAAAAAAGCTCGTCACTCGCCTGAACCAGGTGATATTTGTGCCATAGACGACCTGTTAAACGACGGGCAAAATGCCGGAGGGCAAACGACTGGTAACCTCGAAAGTGAGGACAGTCTGCTCGATGAAATAATGCACTCGCTGAACGAAAGCGAACGCACTGCTGAAGCAGTTCCCGAGAAACTCTCGAAGGTCGCTAACACAAGTTGACTGCACAAGCTGGGCGACGACCAGCTCAAAGACAAATCTGCTAAATACCATAGAGCGTCAAATTGCAATAAAATGGTTGTCCCCAAAGTGAACGACGAAATTTGGGGAAAATTACCAAGGTCAGCTTGAGGTAAAGATGTCAAATACCAGCACCTTCAAACGAATGTGACGAAGGTCGGACACATTGTTGTCAAACTGACTGAATCAGTGATGGCTCTTAAGAAAAAAGCTGAACTCGGCTTAGAAAAGGAGCTTAATGGCCTAATGGTCCTGACAACGGATGCCATTGCTCTGTTGGGTCACTGTAGTTTTTAAATATCACAATTACGTCGTGACGACATAAAGCCAAATTTACATAAAGATTATGGCGACCTCTGCTCGGCCAACGTGCCAGTTACTGAGCTGCTGTTTGGTGATGAGCTGCAGACCCAACTAACACATATCAGGGCTGCTAATAAGATCGGAAATACCGCCACTCCTAGCTCCAGTCGAAGACGAAATTATCACCAATATGACTCGAGGCAATCAGGAAAGCATTTTTTACATCGAGCGACCCCGACTCAGTACAACCGGGGATTCAAACGAAAGTACAACAACAACTACCCGCGCACGAAAAGTGCAGAAAACCAACCGAAGAAATAGAATCTGTTGATACTGTTGAATTACCCATATTTGCAAGCCGATTCTTATGAAATGTGTGTTAGAAATATTATTGACACGGCAACACTCCTGAACGATTTGGGGTTTGTAATACACCCAGAGAAATCAATACTTATACCAACACAAAGACTTGTTTTCTTAGGATTTATCCTAGACTCTACATGTATGCAAATCTCCCTAACGCCTGATAAGGCATTGAAAATAAAATCAGCTTGCCAGCAGCTTCTGAATGCTGTCCAACCATCAATTAGGCAAGTTGCAAAGGTTTTAGGTCTACTTACATCTAGTTTCCTCGGTGTAATGTATGGACAATTACACTACAGATATATTGAGCTAGGTAAAATACAAGCCCTCAGACATAATAGGGGTAATTTTGAGGGATCAATGTTATTATCCTCTGATGCAATAAGGGACCTAGAATGGTGGAAACAATCGATAGAAACAGCATACAATACTGCCAATCATGGGGTCCCTCAGCTCACTATGACCACTGATGCAATAAGGGACCTAGAATGGTAGATACAATCCATAGAAACAGCATACAATACTGCCAATCATGGGGTCCCTCAGCTCACTATGACCACTGATGCAATAAGGGACATAGAATGGTGGATACAATCCATAGAAACAGCATACAATACTGCCAATCATGGGGTCCCTCAGCTCACTATGACCACTGATGCAATAAGGGACCTAGAATGGTGGATACAATCCATAGAAACAGCATACAATACTGCCAATCATGGGGTCCCTCAGCTCACTATGACCACTGATGCAATAAGGGACCTAGAATGGTGGATACAATCCATAGAAACAGCATACAATACTGCCAATCATGGGGTCCCTCAGCTCACTATGACCACTGATGCAATAAGGGACCTAGAATGGTGGATACAATCCATAGAAACAGCATACAATACTGCCAATCATGGGGTCCCTCAGCTCACTATGACCACTGATGCAATAAGGGACCTAGAATGGTGGATACAATCCATAGAAACAGCATACAATACTGCCAATCATGGGGTCCCTCAGCTCACTATGACCACTGATGCAATAAGGGACCTAGAATGGTGGATACAATCGATAGAAACAGCATACAATACTGCCAATCATGGGGTCCCTCAGCTCACTATGACCACTGATGCAATAAGGGACCTAGAATGGTAGATACAATCCATAGAAACAGCATACAATACTGCCAATAAGGGGGTCCCTCAGCTCACTATGACCACTGATGCAATAAGGGACCTAGAATGGTAGATACAATCCATAGAAACAGCATACAATACTGCCAATCATGGGGTCCCTCAGCTCACTATGACCACTGATGCAATAAGGGACCTAGAATGGTGGATACAATCCATAGAAACAGCATACAATACTGCCAATCATGGGGTCCCTCAGCTCACTATGACCACTGATGCAATAAGGGACCTAGAATGGTGGATACAATCGATAGAAACAGCATACAATACTGCCAATCATGGGGTCCCTCAGCTCACTATGACCACTGATGCAATAAGGGACCTAGAATGGTGGATACAATCCATAGAAACAGCATACAATACTGCCAATCATGGGGTCCCTCAGCTCACTATGACCACTGATGCAATAAGGGACCTAGAATGGTGGATACAATCCATAGAAACAGCATACAATACTGCCAATCATGGGGTCCCTCAGCTCACTATGACCACTGATGCAATAAGGGACCTAGAATGGTGGATACAATCCATAGAAACAGCATACAATACTGCCAATCATGGGGTCCCTCAGCTCACTATGACCACTGATGCTTCAAAAAAGGGGTGGGGGTGCATGCTAGACGGTACTCCCACTGGTGGCTGCTGGACCTCAGAAGAGGCAGAAAGCCACATAAACGTCTTAGAAACAAAGGCAGTGTTGTTTGCATTAAAATCTTTTAAAAACACAATATCAGGGAAAGTAATCAAAGTTCTAGTTGATAACACGACAGCAGTTTCATGCATTAATAATATGGGGACTTGTCACTCTATGGATATAAATAGACTAGTGATTACAATCTGGGAGTGGTGTATATCACACAGGGTCTGGCTACTTGTATCCCACATCCCGGGAAAAGACAATGTAACTGCAGATGCAGAATCAAGAAAAACCCGCAGGGAAACTGAATGGAGCCTAAACCCCCAAATTGCTTGTCTAGGCTTCAGGCAATTACATGTCACCCCAAATGTTGATTTATTTGCATCCAGAATAAATTATAAATGTGAAAAATATGTTTCCTACCTGCCAGATCCTGGGGCGTATGCAGTCAATGCTTTTCATATTTCATGGGAGGAGATGTGTTTTTATGCCTTTCCCCCCTTCTGCATAATTCAAAAAGTTCTTAAGAAAATAAGAGAAGATAAAGCAACAGGCCCTATTGTTGTACCATACTGGCCTACACAGCCGTGGTGGCCATATTTAAGTAATATGCTCATTGCATCCCCTATTATCCTACCTAGGGACAAGGACACTCTTTGGCTACCATCACAACCACAGCTACTTCATCCGTTACACAAGACTTTAACCCTGGTGCTATGCCACTTGTCAGGACAAGACTCACTCAGCAAGGAATTTCAGAAGCAGCTTCCACCATCATCCTCCAAGGTTGGCGCAGTGGGACTCAGAAACAGTATCAATCATACCTCACAAGATGGCAACAATACTGTGGTGAACAACAAATTGATCCAGTTTCGTCAACTGTAACAAATTGACTAAATTTCCTGGCTGAACTTTATGGAAAGGAACTCTCCTATAGTGCACTGAATACCGCAAGGTCTGCTTTGTCTACAGTTATTTTTCCTCCTGAAGGTGGCACCTTTGGGGATCACCCACTGGTAACTAAGTTCTTAAAAGGGGTGTTCAATATGCGTCCATCTCTTCCACGCTACCAAGAAATATGGGACGTTTCTATAGTACTGAGATATCTAAAATTCCTGTCACCCCTGAACAAGCTGAGCCTAAAAGAACTTTCGCTTAAATTAACTATGTTAATAGCCCTTATGTCAGGACAAAGATGTCAAACTATTCATGCACTGAACATTTCTCAAATGACACTCTTAGATGACTTATGTATCTTTTTTATAAAAGAACTTCTCAAAACATCCAAGCCAGGAAAATACTTTGGTCGCTTGGAACTTAAAGCCTTTGATGAGGATGCCCGTTTGTGTGTTGTCACGACTCTTGAAGAATATATTGAACGTACTAAAGCCTTAAGGGGACCTTGCACCCAACTGTTAATAAGTTACATTAAACCGTTTAAGCCTGTCTCTTCTGAGACTATTAGCCGTTGGCTTAAAGAGGTTTTAAAAAGTTCTGGTATTGATACTTCTAAGTGTAGCGGACATAGTACTAGGTCAGCCTCCACGTCAGCTGCACAAGCAGGAAATGTACCTATACAAGTTATCATGGGGGCAGCGGGCTGGTCTAACGCTGGAACATTCAAAAAATTTTACTATAAACCAACAATCAGCTCGGAGAACTTTGGATACAGTTTGTTAAAATCCATTAATGTTGAATAAAGTTATGTTCAAAGCAATGATTCTGAACTCAATGGTCATATGCTCATAGCCATTAGCTTTAAAATCTCACGTGACTTCGTAGCGACTTTGACCAATGACGAAGTAGAATTGGAAAATTAAACGAGACTTACCTGTAAGGTGAAGTTTGATTGAAATTCTACGAGTTATTGGTCAGGAGTGAAGAAGTCACGTGCCCACCCAATTTCTTAACTATTTTGCCCTACCCTTGATACAAGTGAAAATGGCTATTCGAATACTTTAAATACTGCTTGCTCGCTCGCCGCGTGCTATCTCACGTGACTTCTTCACTCCTGACCAATAACTCGTAGAATTTCAATCAAACTTCACCTTACAGGTAAGTCTCGTTTAATTTTCCAATTTTTAGGAAACAATCTACAATCTTGGACAAAACTTCTTGGTACATCAGGGTAATGCAACCTGCTTTTTAGATCGATTGTAAAAATCACTTTATACGTGTTTAAATAAACTTCCTCCCCATCCCCCACTGTACAATGTTGTCATCCTCCATGTGTTGACCCATGACAATCATATTCTACCAAATCCAATGACGTCACTTCCGGTTAACATGAGATGTACACGTGCCACCGTGGTTAGTCAGTACATTTGTGAACGCCGTGGCGGTTGGAAGCTTGTTGGTCCTTGTTGGAAATTCATATTTAATTCAGGTAATTTCACGTAATTATTGTTATTTATATCAATATTTTTTATAATTTTAGGGAGCTAGAATGAAAGAGCCAAGTTAATCTGAGTTATAAGTCGTATTAGAATGTATATTTTGAAGCAAATTCCGGTGGCGAAGTTCATAAAGTCACACAATGAGTGCTTTTAACCGCTAACCGACGGTAACACAGGGAAATAAGTGATAATTCCCTGATAAAGGCAAATTATTGGGAAAGTAAGTGATAGTTTCCCATTCAGAAAATTACAGCGACAAATATGAGAATGGTTTTTCAGACCAAACTCGAGTACAAGGGAAAGTAAGCGATAGTTTCCCACTAACATTGAATAGTCGCTACGATTTTAGGCCGAATTGGGCCTTACAAATACTGAACAAGTGAAAGTAAGTGATAGTTTCCCAATACTTCAATGGGAAATCGAAAATAAACCACATGAAAACTTTTATTTTTTGTTTGAACGTATAATATATGCAATTTATGCAATTTGCATTTTCAAAAACCCTTCGTCACGCGTCATAATTCTCTTTGTTTTAGAACAATGAGCGACACAGGAGAAGGCCAATCGACGGACGCCTCACAATCCCTTGCTGAAATGCTAGCGCAACTGAAGGATGGATTGAAACAACACGTAGAGAACGTTGTACATAGCGCTGTGAATGACGATATGAGCAAAAGCGAAAAGGAAAGCGATGTTGACAGACAGTCGGAGGATCATGGTATAGCAAGTTAACTTGACGAACTTACCGCTGTTACAGAAGCTGATAAAACTACCGATGACTTCAAAGAACTCACAGAACAGTTCACAACAAATGAAAAAACCAGCAAGCCAATCGATGAAGGTTTGGCAAGAATGATTGAGGGACTTATCAACGATAAGCTCCCCAAAACAAAACTCGAAGAACTTATTGAGAAATATGCAAGACCTGAGAATTGTATCAACTTGGTGGCGCCCAAAACAAACAAAGCAGTGTGGAGCCAGCTCAAAGAGCAGACCAAGAAATTTGACGCAGGAATGCAGAAATGCCAGAAATTATTCCTCAATGGAACGTATGCAATTCTAGAGGCGCTTAGAATGGCGACCGGAGAAACCAAGACACAATTAATCCATGCCATAGTCCTAATAATGTCAGCGAACAGAGAGATGAATCTCAAAAGAAGGGAGATCATGAAACCAGATCTTAACTCCCAGTACAGTGCACTGTGCAGTGCGTCTACACCCGTCACAATGGAGCTATTTGGAGATGACGTGGGTAAACAAATCGATGAAGTAACTAAAGCGAACAAGCTGGCCAAGAAGATAGCGGGACCGAAAAGGACGAGAATTTCTCGTTTTCAACCCTATGGCAGAAATAGTGCAAATGCCTATCAGTCCAAGAACCGCAGCGATGGCAGAAATTTCTCAAAGCCTCGTCATTTTTTAGGGGACAGAAATGCCAACTACAGAAGCCGAACATGAAAACAGCATCATTCACCAAAACGACCCAGAACTGACTTCCCAGGTTAGTTTTACAAATACTATTTACAACATTATTGAATCAGATCGACCCTTTAAAGCGGGTCAACTGAGGGAACACTTAGATGAGTGGAAACTGATCACCTCAGACCCAATTATCTTGCAATGTATTACTAATTATGAACTGGAATTTGACTATATACCATCTTCTGATTTAATGTCAACAAACATACATCCAGAACATAAATTCTCAATAACAGAACAACAGACTATTGATGCAGAGATAAAGTCTTTTATTGATTAACAGATAATTGAACTCTCTGACTTTGAAAATGGACAAATCATTTCGACAATTTTTGTAAGACCAAAAAAGGAGCCTGGGAAATTTAGGGTAATTTTCAACCTAAAATATCTTAACCAATCAGTAACTTATCACAAATTTAAGATGGATACCCTTGAAGCAGCAATCAAGTTAATGAAACCAGAATGTTACATGTCTTCAATAGACCTCTGTGATGCCTATTACTCTATTCCAGTATCACCAAATTATAGAAAATACTTGAAATTCATTTGGAGAGGTCAACTTTATCAATTTCGAGTTTTACCTATGGGTCTCACAAGTAGTCCCCGTATCTTTACAAAGGTTTTGAAACCAGTTTTTGCTACACTCCGCATGCGTTATGGCCACAACTGTTTAGGATACATTGATGACTCTTTTTACACGGAGGATTCAGAGAGTTCATGCAGAGAAGCTACTTTACATGCAGTTTAATTATTTACACGGTTGGGGTTTGTAATTCATCCTACAAAATCTGTGTTTAACCCTACACAATCATTAGAATTTCTGGGTTTTCAGCTGATTTCTACCTCGATGACCGTATGTCTGACAAGTAAAAAGGGGGAAAAAATTATCAACACTTGTTCCAAGTTTCTCAATGATCAGAAGTTCTCAATACGTGAAGTTGCATCATTAATTGGGACACTGGTAGCCACCTTCCCGGGGGTTGAGTATGGGCCTCTATATTACAGAAACTTAGAAAGTGACAAAGATTCAGCCCTGAAGGTTGGGTTAGGTGATTATGAACGTAAAATGTCACTATCCAAGGAAAGTATTGAGGAATTAAAATGGTGGGTTAGCAATGTTTCTACAGCAGTTAGAGAGATTGATCATGGCAACCCAACAATAACTCTCTCCACAGATGCATCGCACATTGGTTGGGGGGCAACCACCACTGAAAATGAGACCCAGGGACTGTGGGCACAATATGAGAGTGATAAACACATCAATGTTCTTGAATTACTTGCAGTTGAACTAGGACTTAAATCTTTACTTGACAACACAGTTAAACAACATATAAGAGTCATGTCGGACAATACTACAACAGTTACATATTTAAATGCCATGGGGGGTTGCAAAAGCAGAGATTGTAATGACATTGCAAAACGTATTTGGCTATGGGCAATAGAGAGGGAAAACTGGTTATCAGCTGCACACCAACCAGGACATATGAATGTAGTTGCAGATTCATTATCGAGACACTTTAATGATGGTATAGAATGGCAGCTTAGTAAAGAGGTGTTTAATGATATATGTCAGTCTTTTGGAATTCCCATTATAGATTTATTTGCAAGTAGAATTAACCACCAGACTAACATATATGTATCATGGAAACAAGACCCATGTGCAGCATATGTAGATGCTTTTACAGTAAATTGGAATCAATTTTCACTTAGCTATGCTTTCCCTCCCTTTTGTTTGGTTGCTAGGTGCTTGCAGAAAATTGCCTCAGAGAAAGCCACGACAATCTTAGTTGTGCCAGCCTGGACAACACAACCCTGGTTTACAATGCTATTGAGTCTACTCATCGATCATCCATTGATATGTCAAGTGAGAAAGAACACATTATCACATCCAGTGAAAGGGAACACTCATCCACTGAGCCCACAGTTACAACTTCTGGCATGCAAAGTATCAGGGAACAGCTCACTAAACACAGTATTCCAGGCGACATTGCCAACATTGTCATGGCCTCATGGAGACCAGCAACCCACAAGCAATATAATGTCTATATCAAAAAATGGCAAGCATTTTGTGTTCAAGAAAAAATTAATTCATTGCAACCAAGTGTGAATAGTGTGTTAAAGTTTCTTTATGGTTTTCACATGAATAATTGTTCATATTCATTAATTAATACGGTACGTTCAGCATTATCAAGTTATTTGATGGGATTTGAAT